>UYYA01004451.1:0-105520 GCA_900624975.1 Angiostrongylus costaricensis
TGCCGTGCCAAGTTCCGGGATTCCTCTCTCTGCTCTCTTCTCGTGCACACGTTGGTTGCTGTTCGAAACATGTTTCTTATAAGCGCCCTTTNAGGGAATGATCTAAGCAGCATAAGTCGGCATTGAACCCGGTTAAACTGAGGCTGTAGTCGAAACCGCAGCGATTATATTTTTATTTCCTGCTCATTTTTTAAATCTAAATCATTTTCCTAAGGTATCATCTGAAAGAAAATCGTGGTGATGCTAAGTTATTAGCAAAACTTCAACACCCAGGCCAGATTCGAACTAGCATCATTCTGCTTGATCGTTCTGTGCTTTGTTTTTATCTTTTGTTCTAAAACACTAATTTTTTAGTGTGGTGATGAATCGTGAAGAAACTGAACGCTACATTAATGTGGTGGTGACGACAAACTTCTGGAAAGGTGAACGAGGTGCCGAAATCAAATTCATGTATCCAGCGTTATATCGCACAAGTTGTATGCTTGACATTAGGTTTGTCGTTTATCCATTGACATTTTGCGGAAATCCACTTTTGTAAGTTTGGTATCAGGAAAATGAATCCATCCTCCTTTCTGTTCGTTAAAATTTTCTACGTACTTTCTTCGTAACAATCTCCTTCTTCTTCATCAGCATATTTGTGTTCATTAACACTTGCAAGAATTCTCGAGAATACACGGAAAAGCCGACTCCTGATTGTAGGAAAGCAGAAGGGCTTAGTGAGCAACGGCCGCTAACGAGTTTTGACCACTTACCAGGACGAGTTGCCATTTTTGTACCGTTGTTCCGGATATCTAACAAATTCGCAGAAATACGAGAAAAATGTGACTCATAGCTAAACGAGAGCAGTTCAGCCTACAACTTCCGAGAGGGCATTTTTTTCAGTTGAAATAAGATCTGTTGAGATCTTGTCATTTTTGCTAAGGTTGGAAAGCCTTTATTCTATGGCTGTAAGGTTCTAATCTTCATCGTTCTATTTAGGATATTTTTCTGTGTTTCGGATAATAAAGGTCATAACAGTTATTCCAATGATAGCTGTTAAAGTGCTCTGCAATTTAGATATTTTCCGTACGATCAGCAAGAGTGCAAGCTGACAATCTCTTCATGGACGTCGTCGAAGAGCGACATCGATTACAAAGCCGAGTTCAACAGCGTGAATCTTGACAATTTCATTCCCAACGAAGAGTGGATCGTGATCAGCTTTGATATAAAACGAGTTGAGGTTCGTCAGAGAAACATCTGAGTGCATTTACCATTACATTTTAGTGTTTATACGGATACGGATTGTTTTCGCAAAGAATCGCGCAACAATTTCCTTCTATTTAAGTCCCAGGACATCCGTAGTAAGGCAGTCCTTTAGCAAGTTGTCATCACAGGCAATCGTCAGCCAATGTGTACCAAAGGACGATTTCCTACTTTGCGATTAAGTTCCTACCAATATGAAAGTAGTTATCTGTCAATTCTAACATCTCAACTTGGATGATGCCGTTTGGGCAAAGAGCACACATTGTACATCACATCTGACACCCACTAACATCACCCACCTTGCGGAGGAGCGATGCTAGTTTCTTAAGGGATAAGCGTATACAAGCAAATATGAGTAGGAGAATTTTACAACTGGTTAAGTTTCCTAGAAAAGTCCGTTTTTCTTCAATGTGTCTTCAATAAGATCTGCAAATTTTCCCCTAAAATCTATTATGTGTTTGCATCTCTTTTTCCTAATTTTTTAAAATTTTATGTTTTATTACTTCTCAGGATCGACTTTCTGTTAACCTCAGCGTTGGAATATGAATGCGTCGTTTTCTTGTTCAGCAATCACGAGGCTGGTAAACAGCATATATTTACTTCCATAGAGAAACACAATGCAATACAACACTAGCTGACGTTTCGGCAGTATCGCCTTCTTCAGAGTCTGGAGGGGTATAGTGATATACAATCTACTAGGCCAAACGCTTCAATAACACTGCTAATAACACTCACCGCTTTTTACGTGACTTCCAACGAGGAAGTTTAGTATAGTTGATTATAGTCGCATATGGTTTGACGACTGCACTATCCCACATCAGAAATTGATGCGAACATACGGGGTCAGGCCGCGTGTGACCTCTGGGCATTCCCTGCTATTCATTCCGGGGTTTTTGGCATTTATCAAAAAAGACTTTTGACTCAGACTCAAAAAAAAATTGACTTTTACTGCAAAATCGTCTCCGCTATGCTTTTGTATCCTATGCGTAACCAGTGGGGTGCTTCGTCTTAGTTTTCGTTTGCCATCTAGGTGTTCTTTTATACGGATACACAAAGGTCTGCCCATTTCGCCAATATATTCATCTCCGCAATTATTACAAGCCGGTGGTATTTCAACTATCGCTACCGATTCCTTTAGACTTGCCCTTCTTAAGCATCGTTTTATAGTTACGCTTACTTCATCGCTTATAAAAGGCAACATAAACGGGACTTTCTTTTGGCCAAGGGTTTCGCGTGGGTGCGTCGCTCTCCTTCTAGACTTATCTCGTGGGGTTACTATCTCGTAGCCATTGGAGATGGCTATTTGCCCAGCCAAGTCGCGCGATTCTTCCTTTAGGTCCCTGGTAGTGCACACAAGGTGGCTGTTCGAAACATGTTCCTCACAATCGTCCTCTTTGGGTGTTGAAGGGTGGGAAGAAAGGAAATGAACAAGAATGTTCTTGTTACTTGGCTTTCGGTACCACTTTATCAGGTAACCGCTACTTGATAGGTTTATTTGGACGTCCAAAAACGGAAGCCAGTTTTCTCTCGGTTTCTCCCGGGTGAATTTTATGTACTCGGACTGCTCGTTCAATAATTCAAAGCATTTGTCCATCTCCTCCTGCGTAGAGAAGACGACAAAACAATCATCTACATATCTGCAGTAGAGTAGTGGCCGGAGATCGAGAACAGGGGCTTCTATCTTAGACATAAACACAATGGCAAGGCTTGGTGCCAAACGCTGTCCCATTGCCAACCCCCTTATTTGCGCGAAATATTTCCCAGACCATCTGAAAATCGAGCAGTTTGGGAACTCTTTTAAGAGAGCCATTAGCTGCTGGATGATCAAGCCATGCATATTTATTCTACTTTCATGTTAAACAAGAAGTTCGAAGATGGTTTGCATTGCGGAGTCATTCGACACGTTGGTGTACAGTGTGGTAACGTCGAAAGACTCCATCACGTACGCGTTATTAGGAGGCACGTTACGTAGACGTTCTAGGAACATTTGGGTGTTTGTGATGTGAGCTCTACACAGCTGATTATGGGTCTAACCTTAAATGATGACGGATTGGTTGACGCGAGGTCACCAGGTGATATCAACTTATATGTTTTAATAAGTAGGTTTTAAATGATCTTAAACCTGCAGCCTTGCAGCACTGACCCATTGATTGTTAAGCTTTCGGTATTGACTTTTATATGCCTTTTCAGAGGATGGGCGATATAGGGTATCATCACTAAGATGTTACTCTGTTTTCTCAACATCCAGCTGCCGAGGAATAACTGCGAACCATCCCCTCTTATCACTGGCTTTCATTTCTGAACATGCAAAATAGCCTATCAGAAAACGGCTACATTACGAAGTGGTATCGAAAGCCAAGTAGTAAAAACATCCTAGTTCATTACCTCTCCTCTCATCCCTCTCACACGAAAGGGGCGCTTATAAGAAACATGTTTCGAACGGCAACCAACGTGTGCACGGGAAGAGAGTAGAGAGAGGAGTCCCAGAACTTGGCACGGCAAATAGCCATTTTTAATGGCTACGAAACTGTAGCTCAGGACAGGTGTAGAGGAAATCCTAGACCTCCAAATGACAACTCTAGTAATAGAAGGGTCCCGTTTATACTGCCCTTCATTTCAAGTTAAGTAAGTGCAGCTATAAAACGCTGTTTAAGAAGGACCAGTCTAGAGAATTCGGTAACGATAATCGAAATACCACCGAGTAATCTAAGGCGCCAGCTAGTTCGTAACCGCCTCTACGACCGTCTATGTGCAACGCAAAATCGCATAATTTGCCCCAATGGTAGAGATGGTGACTGCATGAGTTCGTGTACAGTCTATCTGATCTCTTGCAAAGCGTGCGGAGACGAATACGTTGGCGAAACGGGTAGACCACTCTGCGTACGTATAAAAGAACATCTAGTCGGCAAACGTAAGCCAAATACTCCACTAGGTATGCATAGCACGCAGAAACATAACGGAGAAGATTCTGAAGTAGGGGTTACGATCCTCGCCCAAGAATCGAGAACACAAGCGCGCAAAACTCTAGAGGCATTCTGGATAAATTCCAAGAATCCGAAAATGAACCGCAGGGAGGAATGCCTCGTTACCACGCGTGATATTGGACAGTATACAAACCTGTTGTTTTGATGGGAGGGGCACATTACGCTTCCATGTGAATTCTGTGCGGTCGGTCTTCACGCGACATACTCAGTGGAAGATTCATAGAAAGCGGTGAATGTGCAGAGCTATGCTAAATGTGATTAAAATCGGTACTCCTGTAACACAGTCACGTGTCCTCGTCGATACAACATCAAATAATCAACGAACAGCAGCAACATTTATTGCTCTCGAAGCCAAAACCTTCAAATTTTTTTCGTAACATCGTTTTAAACTTGGTTACGGCAGTGTAGAAGAACAATTTCAGGACTAGTGAAAAATATGCGTATTGATCAAATGAGTGTCTTTTAATTTTTCTTTTATTCAGGAGAAACTCTTTTATTACCGAATCATCTACGATTTGTCTTTCTACGTCGTGCTTATCGTCATCGTTTTGAATCTAATTTTTGGTGTTATCATTGACACATTTGGTGATTTGAGAACGGAAAAAAATGATAAGGAGGACGTGCTGAAGAACAGTTGCTTCATTTGTGGACTGGAACGTGGCAAGTAGGTGAAGCGACGTGCTATCGTCGATTTAGCTAAGGAGAGCAACATCTTTGTATTACTAAAAGAAGTTTAAGTTGAGAAGCTCTTCAGACTGTTACGAATTGCAATGAATGATCGCTTCATTACTTAATTCTTTACTATTTACTACACTTTGTTGACATCTACTAGCTATTAGTGGCTTAAGCAAATCTCATTGTTTGTTGACGAATTTTTTTCCGCTGTTTTGAACATGTTTTGTTTATTCAAAAAAACCGGAAGTACTCGAGAGGACCAGCTTGTCTCCGTTTACTTTTTGATAAACAGAACAACATGTCAAATTTTTGATAAGCTTATACGAGATTGATATATGATCTTTATTCGGCATATTAAAATACGTATTGATTAGGCGTGCGGAGATTAAACGAAAATCTGTTTTTGAAACATATCAAATCTCTTAAGTCCGGCTTTCTATTAACCTCGGCATTGATTGAATAATTCTTTCTTGGTTTAGCGTTTTCTCTGTTTGGTTACGGAGGTGTTTGGCCGAGTGGATTGCTGTCAACTTGACCCTTTCAGGCTCTGAGGAAGGCGAAATCCGCCGAAACATCAGCTTGAGCGTAAATAAAGAAATAAAATAGCACCTCGTGTTTGCTGAACAGAAGTAGAAAAATATATTCAATCAATGCCGAGGTTAATAGAAAGTCTTACTTGGGAGTTACAAAAGTCAATTTCGAAAGCTGAACAGTCAGTGGGTCACTGTGGCAAAGGCTGCAGCTTTTAATATCTTTTAAAAAGGTTTTAAGAAATTTTTTTATCAGCAATGAAGTAAGCGTAGCTATAAAACGATGCTTAAGAAGGGCAGGTCTAGAGGAATCGGTAGCGATAGTTGAAATACCACCGGCTACTCCACGTCGTCAATTAGTTCGCAACCGCCTGTATGACCGTCTGTGTGAAACAACAAATTGCGTAATTTGCCCTTACGGCAGGGACGGTGATTGCATGAGTTCAGGTACGATATATCTGATCTCTTGTAATAATTGCGGAAATGAATATATTGGCGAAACGGACAGACCTTTGTGTATCCGTATAAAAGAACACCTAGATGCCAACCAAAACCAAGACGAAGCACCCCACTAGGCACGCATAGGATACAAAAGCACAGAGGAGACGATTTTGAAGTAAAAGTCAATATCCTTGCACAGGAGACTAAAACACTAGCGCGAAAACTCCTTGAAGCTTTTTTGATAAATGCCAAAAACCCCGGAATAATAGCAGGGGAGTGCCCAGAGGTCACACGCGACCTGACCCCGTGTGTTCGCATCAATTTCTGATGTGGGATGGTGCAGTCATCAAACCATATGCGACTATAATCAGCTGTTCTAAACTTCCTCATTGGAAGTCACGTAAAAAACGGTGGGTTTTTTCGAGAAGTTGTTGATCGTGTATTACCTGAGAGTTTTTCGTCTTTTTGTAAGTGTTGTTGAAGCGTTTGGCCTAGTAGATTGTACATCAGCATACCCTTCCAGGCTCTGAAGGAGGCGATACTGTGGAAACGTTAGCTTTCTAAATAAATTGCAATTTCTCTTCTTTCTTTTATTGTTTTCCCTATCGTTTTTAGATTTTTCATAGATTTCGGAGCTGCCCCTCAATCTTCCATTTTTCTTTTTTTCATTGAAGAACAAAACCTCACTACCTTCCGATATATTCAATTTGTTCTTAAAAAAAAAGCCGGAAACGGGAGTCAAAATTTAAAGTTATTTAAAGCTTTTTTGTTGTTTTTATTGGTAAAGTTGACAAGATGTTATTACGAGTACACCATTTGCAAGCAATAAAACTTTACAAGTAGCAAAATATAAAAATGAGCCCATCCGATTTCCAGATTTTCTTCCGGTTTTCAGGAAAAATTCGTCTGCTGTCCGGAACCATGGGTACTGCTCGAGGCTGTGCTGGTAGTACGTCGTAAGCCGCTCTACTACATTGTGAATTTGGTCATCCCCACATCGGTCATCACCATGGTTGCTGTCACCGGTTTTTTCACAGCTGCATCGACAAGCTCCGAGAGGTCAGTCAGTACGTTTTCATACAATCTTCAGTAGTATTTAGATTGATTTAAGGTTTATAAATTTAAAGCTTTTTTCTCAGTTTTTCCAGGATTTCGAACATTGTTCTTTTCTGGAATAATCACAAGCAGTAGTTTTACCTTTTTATATCTACTTCTATCAAAACCAATATCGATCCCTTTTTGCTTATCTTTATAACAGGAATTAACCATAGATAATCAATAATTGTTGTAATTGAATGCCTATTCTTTACTAATCGAAGACTTTCTTCTTCATGGTTCACATTTAATTCGACCGATAGAAATAAAAAAAATTACCTTAATTATATTCTAATCAAGAATTTGCTAAATGTTTTATAATAGTGGAAGAATTCAATTCTATGTAAGACATTGTGGTTATTAGCAGTAAAGCATTTCAGAAGCGCATGCGTTATTCACACCATCGATCGATCTACTCGCCGAACTAATCAATATTCTTTTTTAGACGTGAAAAGCTTTCACTCGGTATCGATTCACTACTAGCGATGTCGATTCTAATGATGATGGTTTCAGAACAGATGCCTACCACCAGCGATTATGTTCCACTTTTTGGTTAGCGTATTCTTTAATTAATAAGTGTAGCGCAACGCGATTTCGCGCCATTTACAAATTCGGGATCTATGGTTCATCCATAAGCAGTAGTTGAAGCGCATCCGGTATTCCAATCAATTGTGCACATGATTAACAACTCCAACGCATCTGTTGTGTATTTGAAGAACGCTGATAAACAAAAAATTGAAAATTACTACTACCTGTTTAGTTCTGTTCTGCATAATGTCCCCAACTTATCACGTCCAACCCACCCTAGTGCTCCGCTTGCTCCCATCTCCTGTTTGTGTCGCTTTTTCATAAATACTTCAGAAAACCCTAACACAGTTGGGCTTCTTTCCCCTTGCAGAATAATAGCTTGATATACTGTTTTGTGGCTCATCCGCATGACCTCCTTATCGCTGGTAATTTTTAGGTTACCCTTAAATAAATTACTTTGTTACGCAAACAGCATGTTATTTTGGCAGCCAGTGGTATTCCCAAACGGTCAAGTTCAAATTGAGCACACAGCGTGAGAAATGAACACCTACGCTATTTAATCCGAACATCACCACGCCGTCATCATGCTCATTGGGATGGCCACCTAAACCACCACTTGCGATATTCTTGCTAAAGATCAGCTCGAAATTTTGTGCCAAGCGCATGAACCTGATTGCCCACATGGGTCAATGAGGGATCTTTACAAGGAACTTCGCTATAGCGCACATAATCTACGAACCCGGTCGTAATCGACCCGGGCACGACTCTCAGCGCGCTGCTTGGCATTGAACTCGCATTGCTCGCCTGGCGACGGCAAGCACTGCTTTGTCGCCAACTTGACACCGCAGATGTGTGATGTACTTTTCATTTAGGTCTCTTCTACCTCACCATTATATTTGTAATATTCGTCGGGACACTTTTCACTGCGTTCATATTGAATATTCATCTACAGAAAGTGTATGCAAGACCTGTTTCGCCATTGATTTCGTTCATATTCCTTAATAAAGTGAGTTCTTTTGTGCATTATTTATTAAACGTCTCGATGTCGTATTGATTACTAACTGGCAATTATTAGTGATCTTTTAAATGGCTGTTACTTAAAGAAGTAAAAGCTTAAGTTTTTTAACAACAGAATAAGTATTTCAAAAGTAGTAAATGAAAATCGATACAATAAGGTCATCTAGAAGTCCGTCATGTAATAAACCAGTAATAAACAATCGTCGCTTTCACCGTCAAAGTGTAAAGTATAAGTAAATGACAATTGTATAAATAATAAAATATAAATAATATATAAATATATATATATATAAATATACAAACAAAATATATAAAATATAATGTAAATAATCCGAAAATGTAATATAAATAGCAAAATAATATGATATAATAAGAAACGAAAACTGCTCTTAAAGAAGCATAATAGCGAAGTCTTTAATGTTTTCCTATTCCTGTACTCTTAGCTCCACAGCAGTCATTTTTATCGGTGCTTTAGAGAAAGAAAACAAATACCCAACTAAACTCTTAAGTAAACGAGGTTCTGAGAGAAAACAGAAAATGTACAAAAACACTTAAAAAATGATCTAAAGAAAAAAATCTGTGGCAAAATAAGACGACAGCGAAGATACGGATAAATTTTGTTTCCGAACGTTATTTAAAGGGCGTGTGTGGCACAGTGGTCGGAGGCGCCACTGCGATACACACGTGGAATCGATCCCGGCGCCCACGCCCCACCAAGCCTTCCATCCCTCCGGGGTCGGTAAATTGGTACCAGACTTGTCTGGGACGATAGCAGCACTGGCTCGATACATCGGAGGCAACCGCGAGTTATTGTAAAGGCCAAATATGCATTCAGTCACCTCTAGCGGTACTTAATGAAGTCGAGTGCATAGCGCATCCCTCAAGGATTGATCAACGCCAACAGATTTATCCTTCATCTATTAACGTCATTCAATTTTTCGTCCGTACTAGTATTAAAAAGAAGAAGATCTATAAAACGGATTAATTAGGTAGCTTCGTGTCTTAAAATGTGTCCACCAACGATGCTACATGAACTCTGGGAAGAAACTGGTGTGCATTTTGGAAGGCCAAAAAATAAACGACTGGTTAGTGAATAATTTTTCTAACTGTTCGTAGCCTTACAATTATTCTGCATTACCTTAGAAAGCGAAAATTTGTTTCATAGAAAGTCGTAAGAATAATGTCAAACGTCCCAAAAGACGAGCTCCGCGTGAAATCTCCATCAGCACTGGCGGTCGATTTTGCCAGTCAGCGGCAGAATTCGGCTAAGTTTGGCTAGATTTCTTTTATTTGAACTGGATTTATAATATATGTTGACGGATATTCATCGATTTTTACTATCGATCGTTCTCAGAAGTGCTGAAGCAGCGGAAAAATTGCGAAGTGAAAGAATACGAAATAATTGGAGAAGAATTGCAAAAAAAGCGAGTGAAAAGAGAAGAAAAGAACAACTGAATGGTAGCGGAGACGGTGAGTGAGGGTCTTTTGCTGATGAAGAAGTTAATAATAACCTTTTTCTCCTAAGGAAGAGATGCTTCTTTTCAGTAAACTAGGAGGAAAAGGAAGAAACGGTATATTTAAGTGTCGTTGCAATTATTACAACAAAGTAATTTCTTTAGGGCCTTCCCTTGTAAGAAAACACTCTTCAAACGAAATCAAAAATGGTTACAAAAGTTTTTAATCAAAGACAATATTTTAGGCCTTTTATAATGCTCCTGGAACTATAGGCGAGTGTAGCACAGTGTTTAGGCTGTCCTGCAATACACCCGCATCCCTTGCAAGTCGGAAATGTTTTGCTGGCTCGCCTTAATAATTCAAAAAACCGACTCTCTATAAAACTTGACATCAGTAGTTGAAATATTTATTTATATGATCTTATGAACTGTTCTTTTTGAGCTGATGCGAGGTCGGCATAGGTTTCCATTGTCGTTATCGTTGTTGTAGGTGTTGTTTGTCGTTGGGTGACGTTTCTGCGATTTCACCTTCCTCAGAGCCGTGCTGTTACGAGTGGGACTCCTTGAGTATGCGAGTCTGGGACTGGTGAAAGTCTCCTTGAGTCTAGGAGTCTAGGACTGGTCAAGGTTCCGCTCGTAACAGCACGGCTCTGAGGAGGGTGAAATCGCCGAAACGTCAGCCATCAACCAACAACACCAACAACAACGACAACAAAATCCCATACCACCTTCGCATCAGCTCAAAAAGATCAGTTTATAAGAGCATATAA
Organism: Angiostrongylus costaricensis; assembly: GCA_900624975.1. NCBI lineage: Eukaryota > Metazoa > Nematoda > Chromadorea > Rhabditida > Metastrongylidae > Angiostrongylus > Angiostrongylus costaricensis. The sequence continues at coordinate 10,737 of UYYA01004451.1, forward strand.
ATAAATACATCAAATACACACACAGGTGATCATTGGCTCAATTCTACTCAAAAGATTTGGCAAGTTCTCCATTCCTCTGATGCCGACAAAGTAGTACTGACTAGATTTTCCTCTGAGGAAAAAAATGCTAACTTCCATCGCTTGTCCAGCGTTAGTCATTCAATAAACCAGTTATGCAATCAAACACCTCTTAATAGAGGTGAACAGATGGCGCATCCCTCAAGGATTGATCAAAATCGGACTTTTTATCCTTTATCGTTCTTCCAAGTTTTATAGGCTGCTACTTTACTCATTTGTGTTAAGTGGGCGCGTGTGGCACAGTGGTCAGAGGCGCATTACAATACACATGGCATCGATCCCGCACCCAAGCTCACAAAGCCTTCCATCCCTCCCGGTTCTGAAAATTGGTACGAACTCTGCCTGGGAGGATAGCAGCACTAACTTGATGTATTGGTAAGCCATCGGGATTCACCACATATGACAGATGCGCAAGCGATCACCTCTAACGATGCTTAATGAAGTCGAATGCATTGCGCCTCCCTCAGGGATTGATCAACACCGGAACCGTTATTCTTGTTGTTCCTTTAACTCAATGGCTTACGGATTTTCTGTTTACACTCCATGTTTCTAGATGTTAAACACTACAATTGCATGTTCAGTTCTATCTTCGAAGTAAGGCAGTGACATGAAGTCAAACTTCAACTCGATCTGGAAGTGAAGGCGGTTACTTAAAGTTACAACCTGGGAAAATCATGGAGAACCTAAAAGCTTATTTCGAAAAGTAAACTGTCAACAAAACAAAATAAAAAGTTCGCAGCACTAACAAGAACGTACTTTAGAGATTTCGAGCCGATTTGTGTTTTTTTTCACAAAGCGATTTTATAGCATGGATTTATGAGATAAAACAATAAGATATGAATTACAGTGCTATAAGACTCTTGTCAAAACCAAGGGAATCTAACAAATTACTCATGACTATGGCCTTTGCATAGGGGCTTGTTGAGCCACTCGTGAATACTTTTGCGTCAAAACTACTAAGAATAAGTGGCCTAATTAGGAAAAGAAATCCTTTTAGAGGCCACTGGACAAATTTAAAGCAAGCAGAGAAAAACGGTTGCTAACAGCTCTGCAGATGATAGGGTGATAAGGCTAGAGACGATGCTTAAATTTTAGTTCTTCTACTTATTGATAATAGTTGTTTACCCTTGCCCTGAAATGGTTAATTCTGTCATTTTTCGTCTTTCACTTCATCTCCTCCTTTCCCAACTTCAGTATCATAAAGTACTTAAGGATTAAAAGCAACTGAAAAGTAGTAATATCCTTTCATTTCTAGCCAATCAATCTGGTCAACGAGACGATTCTGGTCCGATTATGCAATATCTCTCGGCTCTGAGCTCCACCGAGAATAGCGTCTTGGAGAATAAACTGAAAAGGAGGTAAACCTTAAGAATTTTATAACAAGACAAAAGTGGAATCATAATGAGAACCAGTTCCTACATGCTGCGCGTTCATTTGTATTGGATTATTCCTACTTTGGAAAGTCAAGAAAAATAGCTTTAACAAGAAGCGGTTTAAAGGCTTAGTCCTGAACTCGTCGTCATCCACTTCGCTGGCGCTCAGCAGCACTGAATTGTACCGCATGTTTCAGGATTTTGTGACTTTTTTTTTACAGATACGCTCTGGAATGGGAATACCTAGCAACTGTACTAGATCGACTGCTTCTGATTGTCTTCTCGTTGATCGTCTTTCTTGTTACTTTTCTTATGATTTCTGTCGGCGAAGCGATGCATTTTTCCTATGAACTCCCAGCAGATTCTTCTCGTCAGACGACGAAACCCTAGCCCATTTATATATTACTGTGATCTCTCAGATATTTGCTTCCTGAAAGCCAGTTTTTGACAACTGCGTTTCGGTATTTTAATGTATCTCTTATAGCCTCTTTGATATATTAACAAAAAGTTTTACATTATAGGCTTTTGTCAGGCTTGTATTAATTTAGTCGGAGATTAGTGCAGGTTTTTGAGTTCACTTCCAACATTCATATTTCAGCTTATAATATTAGTGTTCGTGTTAAGTGCCATTGGATCACACCCATTTTTCTAAGGCGGAAGGAAGACGGTTGGTCAGTGATCGCTAGTGTGTTGACCATTGGTTCTATTGAAGATGTCCCCAGGAGCTGCTCGTTTGTTGGAGACTTTCTCAACAATCGGTTGCCGAGGTTATTTAAAAATTTGTTAGCCGACTGGCGAAACGTCCGTGGACTATGTGGAGCTAATTTTACAGTGTTAACTGTGCAACGTTTGGTGAAATGCTGGTGTTCAAAATAGTTGATTCCTTGGGAATGATCAATGCTGTTAGTGCCTGCTGTGCGGCATAATCTTAACCATTGTTCTGCAAAAGAAATGATCCCTTTCGACTGATCTGCACCTATCGTAAAAGTTTCAGTTTGTGGGGTACTTTGCCAAATTCTTGATAAAACTCTCCAAGTGGCTTCCTTTCTACAGGCTTGACTTCTGGAAAGGTTTTTTGTTGTGTCCTTGCATTAGACATTGCACAAGACGTTGTCGGTCGTCGTATTGAATGCAATTTTCAACCCTAATGGCTCGACTGTCAAAAACCTACTAGGAATGAGGTAGAGCTAGACTTAAAGGTCTAAACAAGTGTATCAAAACTATTGTTCCTGTTACTCAAGAAAAAAAGCACAGCACAGACTTTATAATGACAATTTCATTGTCGAACAGTTCTGCGTAGGATCTGTTCTAAGTGACGTTTTCAGATGGTCGTTCTCGATGGCAGAAGGCCCTCCACGATCCTTCGCACTTTCAAAGCTCTTGATTAAATTTACATTTCAAAAACGATAAAGGATAAAGCTATCGACGTTGGTCAATCCCTGAAGGATGCGCCATGCATTCAACTTCATTTTGCATCGTTTAGAGGTGATTGTATGCATATCTGGCCTTTACGATGACTCGCGATGGCCTATCGATACATCGAGCCAGTGCTGCTATCCTCCCAGACAACTTTGATACCAGTTTACCGACCACGGCGTGATGGAATGCTTGGTGGATCATGGGCGCGAAGATCGACTCCACATGTGTTGCAGGGCGCCTCCGACCAATACACCACACGCGCCTTACATTTTAAAATGGGATACAGTATTAGCAAAAAGCTATGAAACTCATTTTAGAAAGAGAGAACCAATGTTTGAAAAAAACCTGCACTACCTTGCAAACAACCAAATAATTGCGATTGCTGTTACTATTATTCTTATCATTATCGTTACTGCTGTTGTTAGAAGTAATGAAGGATTCTTATGGTGAGATTTTATGGCAACACAAATCCTTGTATGAACGAAATATTTTGTAGTGTATAAGTTTATTCCAGACAAAATAGCACATTATAGAACAATAATAAATATAAAAAGCAAAAGATTTTCAATCTGAAATCTCGACGTCAAACAAAACTCTAAACGAATAAAAATGGAAAGATCACTTTTGATGACTAGCTTGGTGGTAAAAGTGGTATTCACTTGGGATGAAGAACATCTGCTACGTTTTCCTTATTAAGGCTGAAAAACTAGCTAGCATCTAGAAACTAGCTATCTGCTACAATTTCCCCTTTAAGAAACTTCAAACACCACATAAAGGAGCTGAGCTACTAAGAATTACTGGAATACCTGCTAAATTTAGCGCTACATTTGGAGTGCACCTGTCAAATACATATCGATCGACAGAGCATTTCTTCCGGCTCTGCTATTTCAGCAATCGATACGGATTGTTTGTATGGCAACATCATCCTTAATTATCCTAAAGCTGACAAGCTGCGTACCAACGAACGAACATCTTAAGGATTTCTCCTGTTTTTCAATGTCATTCAGAGTGGTCCGGTATATTGGCAAGTGTTGTAGCTGGTATTGATTGGTAATGTTCCATGAAATGAGGTATTTAATGACGAGCTTAATCCGTCCATTAGTTTCAGCTTATCCTGTTGTTGTAGAGACTGATTGAGTGATGACGGCAGAGCTTGTGTTGCTCTACAAAGAAATCAATACTATTAAATGATTGAAAGCAATGAAATTTCAAGGCTGGGCGGCATTTCCGTTCATCCACCAAAAATCCTTCACCGGCGTGAAACCTTCAGAGAAGGCGAAAAACCTCTCATCTCTAATTCGTGCTACAGTCAGCAAATGTTTTCTAAAGGGCCTACATCTTTGCCAATTATAGTGAGGGGTGATGTAGATCTCCACACCGTTAAATCCTCTCTTGGACTCATTAAATGTTAGGACAAGCAACAGGTTGCTTCTAAGTGAACTTCTGACCTTGGGAGTGTATAGATGTGGTCCAGAAAGCTCGTCCCATAGGCAAGGTTCGCTGGCCGAAATTAGTGTGGTAATTTCGTTTTTTTTTCGAACTATCGCTTGGCGGTAAGATGAAGAAACTAAAAATTTGATAGCTTACCCTGGAACCGAGTGCAATGCAGACATTGGTGTTGAAAAGCGACCCGTTTGCGACATTACCGGCAAAGTAGACGCGAACTGTAACTTATTCATTTAATTATTTGATGGTCCCTCACTGAATTACAACCTTAGTATGTTTGGTTGTTTCCAGCGCATAAAACGGCAATGGAAGGAGTTTATTTTTCATCTCGACGGTGTCATGTGGGCGGTGTAGTTGGATATTTCTAACCAGAAGCATAATGTGCCAAGACATATTTCAGCGAACTACTTTATCGCTGAAAACAGTAAAAATAAAACATCGTTTAAGTTTGATGGACTTCGTATCCTTTAACGACCAACCAGACGGCCTGGCGCCCTCACAAGTTTTTTGATTATTAACGGGAATATAGGTAAAGCAGGTAATGATTTTATTAAATTTTCACATATTGAAAATCTCGAGCTGAAAAGAATCTCGTTGATCGAGTTTATACGGTCAGGTAAGGGATCTTATGAAATAACAAGGTGTTATGAAAAAATTTTAGAAGCTTATCAAATCCTAAACAGTTGAGTCTTGAGAAAATAAGTCCTTAAAATAATGATGCTTCTACATAGTATCTTTCGTATTAGTAACTAATCACAAATTAAACAGTTAATTCGAAGTTTCCCAGCTCAAGAAGATTTTCAATGTTAAGGTTTAAAAAGGTTCGGTTTTACTCTTAAAAACACTCTGAAGGAAATGTTAATTACAAATTTGTTCCGGCAACATCGTAAAGACAAGAGTGCTGTTTTCTTGGACGCAGATTTATTTTGTTCGTTTTGGAGTGGTATTTTACTCGTTTCGCTAGAATTCGAATCTCCATTTTTCGAAACAAAACCCGACCTTCTACGTGAATCAGATGGTAACTAAAAGCTGAACAATCATTTCGTAACTCTTTACTGCCTACCTGGTTTTTCATCGACCAATTGAATGTCGTTTGCCCGCCCCTTGGTTGATAGTTGGCAGTTTGCCAGCCACCACCGTATCCGTAGAAGGATCCAGTGTCGTCGATCTGAAATACTCTAATGAAGAATTCTGACGAAAGAAACTCGGTAGAAATTAGAGTAGTGAATTCGTGGAAAAACAATTGAAAAAACCAGCAAATGAGAAAAGAAAATTAGTTGACAATTAAGGACGATTACTGTAATGATTAGAAATCAGGAAGATTTTAAAAGTGATGGTAAATGAAAAGTTATGATTTTCCTTAGATGTGGGAGCATTCGAACAAAGGCTTCTGGTGCTGCTGGTGGTGAAGTTTGCATGTTCTGTCTGTTTACTGTTAGAAAAGGCTGCTGGCGATAATGTAAACATTGTGAAATAATGACAAGAAGCAACAGAGACAGCAATCGACGCCAGAAGTGAAATAACTCGTCGAAGGTCATAAGAGTTCGGAGCGAGGATAATTGCGCTCCAGTGTTCAATCCAGCAACAAACACATATTATGAAAATGTTTACAGAACTAACAGTGTTTTCTCGTTTTCAAGCTTGCTGTGGTGAATGGATTTTTATCAAAACTACCCTCTCAACCAGAAATCCGTCTTCCAGATCTGATGCATTTCCAAAACTCTTACAGTGATCTTACTGCTTTTTCACTACCTCTTACGCAGCAAAATAGTATTCTCAGTTAACTTCTCCTCTATGTTTGAAATTGCCTGTCAAAGATAAGAATCCAATGAAATCTACTCCGATAAGGAATATCGATAATCTCTATCCAAGCCTGAAGAATCCCAGCTTAGTAACTACGATTTTTAATGCAATATCCCTTTCATAGAGAAATTACGGCGTTTATACCTGGCTTGAAGTGTGTAGTAATGTTTGAGAGAAGCCGTTCTGAAGATTGCTAAGACCTAAGCCGGTCTGTAGGCCGCCGATAGTACTCATCGATGAGCCGAGTGTACTACTGAATCCTTTTGTGTCCACATAGTTTCGTTCACGTTTTCGCCATTTCGCTCGACGATTCTTGAACCACACCTAAAAGCACGGAAGTTCACCTTTCTTTTTCGCATTTTGTCCATTACATTTCATGACTCTGACCCATTGCATTAAGCAAAGTTGTTAAGAAGAGAAGAACGGGAAAAGAGGAAAAATAAACGGAGAAGATTTCTTGCTTGAGATTTCTTACGGTGGGAAATTCTTCTTAGCAAATAAAACCTCTTCACACTGCACTTTTAACTGTCAAAAAGTACAACAGTTTCGCTTATAATGAAATAAAATGCAATTGCTACTCTGATGCTCAGGTATTTGCAAAACATTGATCACATGCAGATTTGAACTACCCTTTCCAGGAGCTCACCTGCTTTCCACCACACCAAGCCACACTCTCACTTTACTTTTCCCTCAGCTAGCTTCCTACCCTGACGGTCCCATCAGCAGTCACCCTTCAACGATAATGATTTGGAGAGCACACTTTGGCATTGCAAACAGTTGAGCTGAGGCTATGGTCAACTTAGAACTTAGAGGAAATTAGATTAAAAGGGACTAAAAGGAGTTAGACAGTAAACATGCTAAAATTATGTCGACAGCTATCTGCAAAAGCTACGAGAATGTTGACAGAACAATGTTAGTGCTCACTGGTGACGCGATACCGTCCGGTGACGGTCACCACGTGTTCTTCTCCCATGGGATAACGACGACGGCGACGACGACGTTGTCAATTACATCGGGTGAATAGCGGCGCGTTAATGAATAAGATGCAATGGCTAATTGAAATGTGTGAGAGAACGGCCGGTGTACATCATCATCAGCTCCGTAATTATTTCACAAATTGAGAAATTTCTAGCCCAAAAATAACGTCCAGCTTTGTCAAAAAAAAACACTCTTACCCAGATGTCAAGACGACTTTAGCCCTGCTCTTCGCAAAGGCCCTTTATTTCCGCGCAGACAGAGCTGTTTTGTAGTTTTCTTGCTTAATATTAGGAAAAATATACGCCATTTTATAGCGCACATTTTTCTCCCTGGCTCTCCACCGTAATCATTCAAGCTCTTGGCAGTAAAAGTGAAGTACAACTAAGCCGAGCGGTCTTTTCGTGGCAAAACAAAGTATGAAGGAAAAGTTATAAATACCACACTCTAAAACAACAACGCTTCAACTTATCAGAAAACAGTTAAAGCGCAACGATGTAAGATTGCTTTCAATGGCTTTAGGGGGAACGCCAATCTTAAAGATTTAGAAAGATGGCAACAACTTGCTGTTGCTTACTCGGAAACTTTCAGACAGACAAAATGTTCCATTCTTTTTTTGATAAGCTTACGCAAAGTTAACATATAATCTTTATTCTGCTGACGTTTCGACGGTTTCCTCCTCATCAAAATGTTGCATGAAAATGAAGTTTTAAAAAAGCTTGGAAAATCAGAAAGTGCTTGAGTGATGAGTACAGGGTGAATTGCTTAAACCTATAGAAAGAATATCGTGCTATAAAGTCAGTTGTGCGTTCTTTTTTTAAGCGACATAAGTGATTGGTTGCTTGATTACAATGCAATATGGGACGAAACAGAGACTCCCTGGCATAAAAATCGACTACGTCTTCAATGCACAGTTAAACAAAAGCGCAACAAAGAATCGGTTACCCAGAAATAACCTGGGATTATGAGGGATCATGAGAAAGTTCATGATAACTGACAGAATTATCCAGTGGATTTTTTGGATCCTAATAAAGCTATTATAGAGAAAAAAGTATCGTCAAATATTCTACAGAGAATACAAAATGAAGTCTGCATACATTTCAAAAAGTGAATACCGTAGAGGATTGAAGAAGAAATAAAGGAGAACGAAAACCTGCGCGTTAACAAATAGACGTTCTAGACCATCCTCCAATCGGAGAAGTTCAAATGTATAGATTTTAATAAATCCTCTTCTTTTCACAGAAGGATAAAGGATAAAACTCTTGGCGTTGATCAATCCCTGAGGGATGAGCCATGCATTCAACTTCATTAAACATCCTTTGGAGGTGAATGAACGCATATCTGGCCTATACAATCACTCGCGGTGGCCTACCGATGTACCGAGCTAGTGCTGTTTGCCGACTCCGGAGGGATTGAAGGCTTGGCAGGCCATGGGCATGGGGATCAATTCCACGTGTGTGTTGCAGGACGCTTCTGACCACTGCCCCACACGCGCTTACTCGAATTGAAGAAGGTACAGGCTTAATCCATTCATAAAAATTGGCAATGCGAACAGGGATATTTATATATGGTTTTGATAACAGTAAAGAACACAACATCACTGTGTTTCATCAGCGATCCCATGTGATCTGAGCTTTCTTACACTTTTCATTTCTTTTTTGGCAACTAGTTCTTGGTCGTGGTATATATTTTTATTTACATGCTTGATTGGTAAGAAAATTTCTCCTTCTAAATGATTTTATGAGACTGTGTTCACTGATGATTTGCCAATTGAGCAATCTCCCCTTTCCGTGGACAGCCGAGAGTGCCGCGTAAAGTTATTCCCATCTCAGGAAGAATGGGCGTCGGCAGCCGTTGTGGTTCAGATGAGGATTTATTACTTTGCAACTGGTTTTGTATCACGACGTTGGCGATTCCTGGGGTTAATTTACTCCAAGATGAGTTTCCGCATGGAAATGCGAAACTCTAGAGAGAGCTTGTTGGTGGGATGTTCCTCATTACATGTCACATTTCGACAGGAAGCACATCTCTGTCTCTAAATTACTAGAAGGAGAATATACAACTTTATTGGAAACTATCGTAGAATTCGAGCAATGTGGGCGAATTTTCATTAGATTACTGTAGAAGCAATTACTGGGCTTACTTTTGATCCAAGAAAAAGGCAAAAGCTATGAGTTCAACTTCATAAATTTAGTGAAAATTTCTATTCAGCTTCACACTCGATTCATTTCTTTTGATAAAAATACATAACCAATTTTCGATTTGTCATAGTTTTTATTATCGTTAAATATGATATAATTGAGTACACTTAAAGAAGAGCAAGGAACTAAAAGCACCATCGAGACTATTTTTTCATAAAACAACTGAAAAAGAACTAAACAGATCAGAAAATCTTAAAAAGATGTAATTTAGGATAGTGAGTAATACTGGGAACGTACTCTAACTCGTGGTTCTGTCAGACTGATCCAAATAGCGATTTCCTCTCGAGTGGCCATGTCCGGATAGCGATTTCTGGCAAACCAGTTCTCGAGTTCCGTCAACTGTAATCGGACACCTACAGTGGTCGGACAAATAGTTGACCCTTTTAAAGAGTGTTGTTATAGATAAAAGGATAAAAGGATAAAGCTATCCGCTTCATTAAGCATCGTTTGGAAGTAATTGAATTCATATCTGGCTTTTACAGTGACTCGCGGTGGCCTACCGATGCATCGAGCCAGTGCTTCTATCCACCCAGACAAGTCTAGTACCAATTTGTAGACCCCGGAGAGATGGAAGGCTTGATGGGCCTTGTGCGCGGGGATCGATTCCACGTGTTTTTTACAGGGCGCCTCCGACCACTGCGCCACAGACGCTCTTGTGTTATATATATATATATAAATATGTATATATATATAGAGCAATAAACCGTCTTCAATTAAATCATCATGAACAGAAACAATACCGCAGAATCGAATGAATTTCAGAACGAATCAAGTTTTCGTACAAGCGATTACTATAGAATGCCATATCTTATTGTATGCATTGTTTTCAAAAACTTTTTGCAGTCATCTATGGAGAATCTATCATTGAAGTGCTCGTTTTTCACGAAGAAAACCACCACAAAGTCGAAAAAGTTTTTCCTTTAGTTTCTACTGTAATTCGTGACAAGTGGACATCACTCGTGAGTATGCAGTGTGGCTCCATACCCGCAAGCCGCGGTTTTGTTGTGACCACACAGATTGTGGATAGGAAGGCTTTCCTAAAGGGCGAGGTCGATTCAGAGATGAAGCTCATTGATTGATCTCCCCTATGCTCAAAATCATCATAATCATACATATGTACGTGGACGCACCTACATATGTTCCTACTTATTACTCTAGCATCGATTAGATCACAAGCCCTCAAGTGTGGCGATTCCCAGGATCGACTTTTTATTTAAGAATGATATAACTGGTTTCTTGTAAAGCATATGGGTCAGTACGTTAGAAAAACGGGTGGGCTATTCTCCATTTGTATAAAGAGGCAACAACTTGGTACAGTTAAAGTCGAATAAAATACGCCACTACGCTCACCTAAGGCAAAAAGATAAAGCGCTGAAGTTTTCGAACTAAAAGTCACTATCCTCCCATGGGAATGTAAAGCGCGAAGCGAGAAACTTTTGGGACGTTTTGGATTAACTTAAAAATTCTAAAATTAAACTCCGAAGAGGAGTGCTTTGAGGTTACGGGTGACATCGCGCCATGGCTTAGGATAGTTCCTTGACCTCAGCCAAGCACATTCACCACTCGTTTAGGTCACCTTGCACTTGGTCTACATCAGACAACTGAAGATTTTTAAAAAAACGCTGAGCTTCAAATTCAATTTACTGCATATTCTTTTGTCATAGTAAAGTGTGCCGAGATGTAAGCAAATCTCAGAACCTCAATTGGGCTTCGAACTAGCAATTTCCCATGCCGGCAGGCTCACGTGCTATCCACCACATCAATAGAAGCAGTTACTTTGATTTTCATCCAGAAATGTTTTTTGCGCCATCGGTGCAACCAGCTGTGACCTGTTAACGGGAGTAATCCGGAGAGCACAAATCGGCTTTGAACGTAGTTAAGATGGGTCTGCTGTCGAAATCGGAGTGTTTAACTGTTATTTGCTGCATATTCTTTTTTCATGTTACCGGTTAAAAACCAGAATACCAGCATTAACGGAATCTAAGATAGAAGTAGTGAATCTAGTACCTGATGGCTAGTAAAATGAGTTCGCTGACGTCTTGGTTTGTGCGTTTTCGTCGAGGTGGTCGGAAATATTTCACTACCGCTTCCTTCTCTTTCATCTTCGATTTCCTCCGTTTTATCAACCTTGACTGCAATTTCTTGCATTAAATTATGAACTGAACCTCTCCATAAGACTCTCCAAAAAAAACAGAGAAAAAGAGGAAAATGAAGAACTCATAAAAAATATTCTGCTTTTCAGATCAAAAATGAAAAAGGAACCTAAACTTTCTTTGCTTATACGAAATTTACATCAAATTCTTCCCATCAACTGTTTGTTCAATAAGTCCGCTCATTTAGGAAGTGTGGAAGAATTATAGTTAGTCATTATAAAGTGGGCCTAGATTCGTTTCCTGGGAAAGCCGTGTATTCCCCAAGTGGTTATATTCTTGCATATTTGGAAATTCTTTGCAGTTTTCTCGATTGAAAAGGTGGATTCGATTTACAGTGGGCTCATTCAATACTATGAGGCCATAACCAAACAAAACCTACTCTTCGGAAGTTTTGTGGAGAAATTCCCATCTGTGGCTGGTAACGGTACCGAATAGCTGAATGTACCAGCGTCATAGTCTTCGGCTCCAGTAATTGAGCCAATATCCGATAAAGTGGAGTTGGCGCTGAGAGCCGAGAGACCGGCGCCAATTCCGCCGTCCAGCGCCGATACGGCTGCACACACCAAATGCGACGGAAAACTGTGATCCATAAGCCCAGTGGTGGCTTATAAGTGAACAGATTAATAGTCAAGAAATTGATCCCGATGAGGATTTCGACGTAGAGCGCGGCGTGGCTTATTGCGGCTTACGAGGCCTTGGTGCCTCAAGCGGTGCACGGTAAGTGGGCGGTGCCATTTTGCGAATACCGTATGCTTTAAAGATAGCCACGCCTACGTCGGCGAGTGATGGAAAGGGGGATTACGAGCGCCTAAATGAGAAAACAATCCCCTGCAAGTGCTATTCTCGATTTTAAGACATTTATGACTTTTTGAAATAATCCCTGCACCGAACATCTATTAACCTTGGGAATGATCGATAACTCACTGTTTCCCTGATGGTCAGACACGAGTTTTTTTTACTAAAAAACGAATCTCTTAGTGATCAAAAAAGTTGTTTTTAGGCACAATGCACCAAGATAAATATACGTTGCTGTTATGAAAGTGTTTAGACGAGTAGACCTCGTGACAATTTGGTCATCCAAGGTTGAAAAAAGGGCGAAACCGCCGATGCGCCAACTAATGTGAATGAATAGCATAATAGCTACTTCGTGTCAGCTCTCTAGTAATCCTGTCTTGCGAAATGGTGACGTCGATGATGAGGAAGGTTGGTTATAGTTGATGAAAGTCCAGTGGTTAATTGATCGATGACTGTATACATCTTTTAATCAATCGTTTCCTGTATCGTTGTAGTTAGTTGGTGTCCTTCAGTGGCAAAGTTCAGTAAACAGAGGGTATTTATCTACCAACAGGGTTGCCCAATCTTACAAAGAATTCAAGAATTCAACCATTCTTTATCGACAAACAAATAGAAGTAAGATTATCTCACAGAAGGTCACGTCGAGCTTTGCAGCTACTTTTTTTGTAAAACTGTAAAAGATACCTTAAGCCCGTTTAGGCCCCTGAAGGGCTCCGTCTGATATGCGACACGAACGAGTTGATTTTGCTGGCACTTGCGCATGAAGCTCTTTTTCTTCAAAAAATTTCTTTTTATTTCTCGTTTCTTTAAAATCTTTTTTTGAAAAAGCTTCTAACAGCGATGCAAATGATACAGACGATTTCGATGTTAATCCATGACGTGATGTTTCGATGCTAAAATATTTTTAATGGATTCAGAATTCATTTAAGTCATCATGACGAAACCTGTGACTCGGTATTCGAATAAAACATTTCAGTTACTTCAGAAATTGTTAATACTTATTCGTACTTTTCCATTGTACTGAGTTTTTTTATTTTATTCACTTGCTTGTCAGTCCGAATCTGGCTCAAGTGGGGGTTCTTTGGAGATCATACTGTTTAACTAACGCATACTTTTAGTGGTGATGTGAGTTACTTCGCTCGCCATCATACATCGGACCACTCCCTCTCAACGGTTTACCACCTCACTGTGGCTAGGAAGTGCTTCTGGGTGTTGGATTGCGGTGTACAGCGAAGGATTCTTTCCCTGGCAGGGTCTCCCAAGCTGTGAAGGAGTCCGGCGTTTCCATCAGGAAGCTTAGCTAAGAGTAAACCAATTCCGGGATCCACCACCGTCCTCGTATCAAAATCGCATGGTGGAAAATCTACCTCTGCTCCACAAGGACTGAAGCTGCCTGTGGTGGTAACGACCCTAGGCAGACTTTCACCAGGCTGTGATCGGAATTCCAGGAAACCACAATGGCTAAACCAGCAAATCTCCAAAAAAATGGTGATTATACAGGGGTCCGCATAACCAATGACGACAGGCCATGCAAGTACCCAGTTAATTAAGTAATCGTTTGCTTAGATACGTTGGGCGCTTAACTTCAAAAGTAATAGATTACTCCCCATTTTTAACTTTTCTCTATCGTCTAGTCTTTTTTGAAGCAGAATATAACACGGACAGAGGTAAAACGTTTCTGAGAGAAGAGCAAAGCAAGGTCGGTGCGGTGGATAGCACGTAAGCCCCCAGTGAACGTCCTACGCGGATTCGAAGCCCAGTTGAGGCTCCGAGTTTTACTCATACCTCGGCATCATTGTGGTTATATTTCAAATCATACTCGACAGTTGTTCTAAATTGACCCTACAGTCCTCTGATGTGAATGAATGTTTCTGCAATGACTGCACAATTTAAGTGTTTCATTTAGACGCTTTCAGAGCGATTTTTTATACAACAATGTACATCCAAATGAGTACTTTACTCCGAAGAAACAACTTTTTTCCACCGTACTGTTGCTATTTAACTATTCACCTCAGGGTATGGTAATTTACAACGATGCAGTTATGTAATTTTGCTGTTATTAGTAACTTTTTTTTAATAAAAATTGTCTAGTTATTACGAATTATGCAATATATTACTGTTTTAACTCCACGACCAACCATCGTAATGTCTCGAGCACAGGAAATAACTAAGATTTCCCTAGACACCGAGACGAAAAACGCTGAAACGCTGAAAATAAGCTTAAGATTTGTAGGAGTACAATAATGAATGAGAAGAAAAGCTTAAGCTAATAGCGAAATATTAAAGCGAACGAGAACCATCGGCTAAGGATATGTACTTTGTAATATCACAAATTTCTCTTCTACTGTTATCTATTTTGAGAACAAGGTAAGAAAGGTAAAGTTCCGGCAGTAATCGATCCCTCGGAGATGCCTCGTACATTTAACTCTATTCGTAATCTTAACCCTTTTATTTACTGCCTTTTTCCTCTTAATGGCAGGGTATGTTGCGAAACATAACTCGTGTGAAATGCTGAGATATTTGCCAAACTCCGGACCGCAGGAAATATCTTAGCAATTCATACCAGTTCTATTCATTATATTGTAGAGGTGTTTTTAATGCATATCTGGCCGATACAATGACTTGCGATAGCCTACAGATATAGCAAATCAGCGCTGATAGCTTCTCAAATAGGTTTGGTATCAGCTTTCTGACCCCAGAGTAATGGAAAGCTTAGTGACGCCAGCGTGAGGGATCGAGCTAAAGACGACGTGCTTATTACGAGGCACCTCTGAGCACTGCGCTACACACGTCCTGAAAACATGTTATATTAAACAATATGCATTTCCAACAGTGTGTTTCTAGCATTCCACGATTGTCGTCTTTTATTTTGCGCCTACTGTTCCACTTCAAACAATCCAACGAATATGAAAGCTAATATCGCAAGAAACAGCGATTTCTGTGAACACATCATTGCTGCTCTAGAAGCGACGATTTCGCCGAAATGTGAGCGACTTAACCTTAGCTGAGAACCAGCCTTTTATAGCTTATGAATAAAGTGAAAAGACTCCAAGAACCCTTCAAGTTCTCAAATTTTTCAGGCCATTCCTGAATGCCAAATGTCACTCCTTTTCGTTTCTTATTCTCTAGCCACACTAACGAACGATTACAGACCGAGAGTAGTTCGACTACCCGATGTGTTGATTCTCCTGCCCTTTTATTTCAAGCCGCCTTCCGGACGAATGAATCGCAAACGAATCACCCCATATGCCAGTCGTAAGAGATTACGCAAGCGCCGACCGCGCACGACGTTCTACCGCATGAAGAAGCCGTCAACGTCGGTCAGCGTAGCTAATTCATATTAGGGGCAATGCGAAACCTGGCAATTTTTAAGAAATGCCGAAGAACGAAAGTAGAAAAAAAAGTCGGACGAAAAAGCAATATGGAGAAACAAAAAGCTAAAGGAAGCTGTCAGATTTTCATAGACAATCAGTTATGAAAGGTAACAGACGAAATGCGCAAGGAAATTCTGTTAGTTTGAAATAAGAACAATAGAGCCTTTTACGTATTCCCATGTACATGCTTCAATCTCTTCTTCAGTTCGATTAGGCTTCTCTTCATTCCTCTTGGGTTTGTACGATTGATAGCACGGATGCCAATGGCAAGGTGATAATAGCATGAACATGTGCGAACTCCAACAATTCACTCCGAGAGCTAGATTGGTATTCGCAAACATGGAGGAACCACAACCAAAATGCCGGGCAGATTCCATCCAAGTTCATTGATATTAACCACTTATCAGTGGTCCACCTTCTCCAGATTTTCAATGACCATACGATAGATCTCACTTAGCTAAAGTATTGCTGTTTAGGTAACCTTCTGTGAAGACCTGAAAAAAAAACTGGCATGCCTTCCTTCAGCCGTCGCCGCAAGCACTTGCTGTACCTTGTGTTTGAGAAAACATTCGCTACCGAGCCCAGAATATGTTTCATCAAAGGTGACAATCATTTCTGGCAATGGATTACCATGAGATAGGCTTGAAAATGGAAATATCCAAACGTTTTTCAGATTCCACCAAACTACCCTTGTCGGAGGATGATCATCTGCTGCATACTGCCGTTCAAAATCTAGAAACATCCTCAGGCCGAAAAACAACCGTAAATTACAAAGAAGCATGGGAAGATGGGAACACTATTCTTTATTGGTACATCTTGTAATAGTTCCCAGGATCGACTTTCTCTTAACCTCGGCATTGGAATATGAATGTGTCGTTTTCTTGCTCAGCAATCGCGAGGTTTTTAAACAGCATACATTTACTTCCATAAAAACACAATACAATACAACGCTAGCTGACGTTTCGGCAGTATCGCCTTCTTCAGAGCCGCTTTTTCGTGACTTCCAATGAGGAAGTTTAGAACAGCTGATTATAGTCGCATGTGGTTGACGACTCAGTCGTCGTCCACATGCGAGTCGTCAACCACATGCGACTATAATCAGCTGTTCTAAACTTCCTCATTGGAAGTCACGAAAAAAGCGGCTCTGAAGAAGGCGATACTGCCGAAACGTCAGCTAGCGTTGTATTGTATTGTGTTTTTATGGAAGTAAATGTATGCTGTTTAAAAACCTCGCGATTGCTGAGCAAGAAAACGACACTATTCTTTATTATTTACTGTATCTTTACTGTGTAGCAAACATGTCTTAGGTACATAGATAGCACATAAGGGATAAAAAAAGACAAAGCTCTCGGCGTTGATCAATCCCTGAGCTATGCGCCATGCATTCGACTTTATTAAGTATCGTTGGAGGTGATTGAATGCATATCTGGCCTTTACAATGACTCGCGGTGGCCTACCGATGTATCGAGCCAGTGTTGCTATCCTCCGAGACAAGTCTGGTACCAATTTACCGACCCCTGAGGGATGCAAAGCTTGGTGAGCCATGGGCGCGGGGATCGATTCCACGTGTGTCGTGGTGGCGCCTCCAACCACTGCGCCACACGCGGAAGTTCACATAACATGTAAAAACCAAAAACCCAATATATCAACTAGAATTAGACTTTTATAAACCCATTTGATACCATTGTACAGCAGTAATAAAAAAATAGAAATGTATCAAAAAGAGCATCCCATCCGGTAGAGTACATCTAATTACTATTTCTTTGATATCAAATCCGAAACACTGAACTTCGACACAACCGGCACGTTGCGAATCGTGATGGAAATCCTGAAAGAAAACCATTCATCGCGCTTTTCTTGACGTTCAATGTTCACCATACTACGAAGACTCTACGGCAAAATATTCTACCCAACGATGGTTTTTTCAGAAAGACTCAGTGATAAAACTAACGATACTGTTTCAGAAGAAGATACACATAAAACAAATATTTTGACGACTAACTTTCTCAGAATTCAATCCCATATAACGCCCATACAATATCAGATAGTGATGAGTGAGTAACCACTAATTGTCAACGAGTCGTCATAAATAAGGTAATAAAATAAGAAGACAACTGACGTTGATAAACGTTTTAAGGATTCGGCATGCATTCGACTCCATTCGTAACATCCTAGAGGTGATTCAATGCATTTCTGGCTTGTAATATGGCTTTTAGCCACCTACGGATGTATCAAACCATTGGGTTTTTTGCCCCTTACAACTCTGGCACCAATTTACCAACTCATGATGTACGTCTTCTTCAGGCCAAAACGCACAACGGAGTAACAACTGTGTTATTGCATGGTATCAACCCATTGCCCTAATTCACCCCTCCACAAATAAGAGACAGCGGTTAATTCGTATTAGAGACGAAAAAATCGTCTACAAAGCACTGTAATCTCATCGTGACTCTATTCTCATATACTCTCAGTTCCTCAATAGAAATCTCACCTTGTTCCCCTTACAAGGGATTTCCCGTAATGTTGTTGTCCGTTGAAGACACGATCACCAATGTAATCTTCAGTGACCTCTTTAATTCCGTGCAACATGTTCATATACGCCTCATCCGTCATCAGAAACAAACTTCGTGGCTCCAGTAACATCGAACCAACATAACGTTGTTCTTCGCTTTCAACAAACTGTAAAAGGAATTCAAGCACTTTCAGATTCAGTTAAGTCAAAACTCAATACCGACTTTCCTTTAACCTCGGCATTGATCAATAATTCACTGTTTTCTTCTTGGGGAACCAAGAGCGTGTTATTACGGTACTTCACATTCATTCACAAAAGCCGACGTCTCGGCAGTTTCGACTTCACCAGAGAAGTCAAATTGACCCGCAATCTACTCAGCTAAACACTTTCAGGACTTCAGCTGATAGAACTTAACACGTAAATCTTAATTCGCATAGTAAACACCTTCTGCTGTAGTGAACTTTTGCCTAGGCTATGGAAGTGTCTCACTGAGTAGACTACGTGCCAGTTTAACTTTTCCAAGCACTGTAAAGGCGAAACCAAATTGTCAACGACCGTGAATGAGTAGATATTGTAATAACAACCTCGTCTTTGTTCATAAAGAAAACATTGAATTATTGATCAGTCAAATCAAATAAAATACTCACACGCATTGATTGATAGAACTAACTGAGAGAGAGGCGAAACAAAGGACCCGCATAGTGTGGTGGTGAACGCGTTAGCCCCCAAAATGGTAATTGCACGTTCATTCCCCCACCGCAGACACCTGCGATCCAGGGTTTTGCAAATATCTCAGCATCATTGTGATTATATCATACATAATACCCTGCTATGAAAATTCTAATAGGCAGCAAATAATAAGTTAAAATTACTCACAGATATTTCGAAATTCCTTTAAGCCGGTAAAAATATATAACGCTTCGTCTTATAAACTTCAATAAACATTGTGGTACTTTGTGAACGTTGTTTTCAGAACTGTTTGCAGAATATTTTAAACGTAATGGGAAAGAATAGAAGGAAATCCCAAACACTTTTCACCTAACTTTCGTTAAAGTAGATAAATGCTTTATAACGGTTGATACTTATTTGATACTTGAATGGCCTATCCTCACTGGTTGTGTGGACCCTAGAAAGCATAACCTCCATGGAGATTTGCTGGTTAAGCCATTGTGGTTCCCTGGAATCCCAAAGTCAGCCTGGCCAAAGTCTACCCCAGGTCTTCACCACCACAGGCAGTCGCAGCCTTCGTGGATCAGAGGGATATTTGCCACCATGCGACTTTTTATCACGGTTACAACAAACAAATCAATTCTACAGCAATACTGCTATCATTCACCTTTTTTCAGATCATTACCGCAAAAATTATTGCTTGGTAGCTCTTTTCACTAGAAGTTTCCTAGAGCTACAACTTCATCACTGATATAAGCCATACTTTGAATAATGGAAAGAACTGCTAGGTGCTGAAAAAAGTGGTCGCTGGCGAATGAGAACTTAAAGTGAATTCAATAACAATTCTTTGGTTTCCAAAGAAAATACTGCAGTATGACGAAGTTATTAAGACAGGATCCACACATCGGTTCTATTCAAAACATTAAGTGTTTAGACGCCTTTGCTTACTGTTGTTATTAACTAGAACCAGGAATGGCTGGGTTTTCAGCTATAAATAAAACACTTTAGATACTGCTCGAAAACAAAAATGAATGTTAAAAAAATGAAAAAGGAAACATAGTTGTCAGATTCTTTTAACACCGCAACTGAGAGAACC
The DNA here is from genome assembly GCA_900624975.1 of Angiostrongylus costaricensis. Lineage (NCBI taxonomy): Eukaryota > Metazoa > Nematoda > Chromadorea > Rhabditida > Metastrongylidae > Angiostrongylus > Angiostrongylus costaricensis. The sequence continues at coordinate 30,631 of UYYA01004451.1, forward strand.
ATCTCCACCTACGAAAACTGTCACAACTGCCAATCAATTCGTGACGTATGGTACCAAATACAAGATTTATGTTTAGAAAAAAGTAATCCATGTTCCGTTTTACATTAGTGCCGCTATAAATCACACATCTGTGACAATATGATATTCATGGTGGAAAGGCGAAATCTCTTAAAGATCGGCGACACTGATAACTCTTGTCTCTGGCAGGACCCTAATGACTCGTCATTGCACACCATTCCGAATTCCACGCATCGTGAAAACACATAAAAACTGTTATAAAGGAATCCGGTAACAAGATGAGAATTTACCAACACACAAGGACGCACGAAGGCATGCATACAAACACCTGTACCCGCACGCATATATATATATATATATATATATATATATATATATATACATACATACACAACACACACACACTTAATGGTCGCTCACAACGGTGTAGCCCTCATTTCGGCTTCAGGGTGCTCTTGACCACAGAACTACAATGTAGAGCGGGAAACCACCATCTCAGAATGGTCCTTTGGTGGACAACGAGTAAGGAAGTTCCAGGTGAATTCCTAGATAAGAGCAAAATGTTAACTGCAGGCGCTTTCGAAGTCGCTATGGACATCTAGTGGATAGGTGGCAAGTTTTCCTTAGACCCATACAGGCTGGCAAATGCTTGCGACGGTGACATTGGAAAGCCTCAATGCGGCTAGCAGCACGGCTACTACGACACTTCATAAAAGGATACGTTTTCAAAACAAAGGGTTACTACTCAAACAAAACTGCACTGAAGCCCATGCGAACCTTCGTCATTCATGAAAAGGTACCTTTCAAGTATTCAAATATAGTTAATCCTCACTTGCTTATTACGGACCACGAACGGACTCCAATTTTTACCATTATGCCACCAGACCTCAGTTCACACTTGTCAGAAGTAAACTTATTCAAATTAACTATACAATAACTAGCAGTGAAATTATACACATTTACTAATGCACTAAAGCCATGTAATTAGAAAAAGCTCTTGATTCACAGGAAATAAATTCAAATACGATGAACTTCAGCTATTTCTATTTTTAGCCTATGAATGGAAATAAAACGGAAAAACGGTTCAACTTGATTTATAGTGGTGGAAAGCATGACTCTTAGTCGTAACCACTTTTTCATTTTCAAACACCACTACTTTCGCTCGACAGTCTTTCATTCCATCAAAACTTCTACACTGATAGTAAACCCCATTCAATTACGCGTTCTCATTACAGAAGGCCAGTTCTAAGGTTCCCCTCAATGTACATGGAACCACTGAAAAAGGATTCAAATCTGCTGTTCAAATCAGAGGAATTCTCTCTCAAAGAAGTCATGCAAGAATAAGTCATGAGATTCCTCGTATTTCAAAACCTTTAGCCGTGAAATGGCCTCTAAAATGCATTTCACATGGATTTTTACCGAAAAGTAGAAAAACTTAAGAAATATTGATCACGGTGACGGTGCTCTTGAACTCGGTCACTCAGAGTCTTCGAAAGAGGCGAATCGAATCGTCAACCTCGAATGTTTCTTGTATTCAGCGAATTGACAACACCGCCGGTTGTGTTTACCGTTAACGACAACCGGTTTTCTTACTTTTACTGCAATCATAGTTATAGATCTCTATCGAATGAAAACGTCCGTGAGTTTGCTCACTTAACAGTTCAAAAGAAAACCCTCCACACGAGACTTCGTGTCCAAGTAACTATCTACACTGTAGTTAGGGTACCACGTGTCGCTAAAATATTCATTTCTCACTGCCTGGAATTTTTAATGGGATCTCGTAAAAACTATGAAGACATCAAGTACGTCTGCCGTATTTGTGGTCAGAAAGCGATTGGAAGTTCGCCTCGTAAAACACAATTCCATTTCAAAGCCGGCTGAAGTAGTGAAGGCTAGAATTGTATAGAAAATAGGTAAGTAAGCTTGGTTTCAGTTTTCGATCCAACTAATGGAAAACGTTAAACGCTCCTATTTTCCATAATGTAGAACTTGTCCATTTAGTTACAAATAGATCATGTTCCAGATTTCTAATCGATACGAAGCACTAGTTCTTACAAACTTTTTCTGCATTTACAGAATTATCCTTAAACGTGCAATCAATACTTCGTTTTCAATCGCGTTTTCCACTTTAACTGTCGCAATTCTTCCACTTCTATCGTTTTCTTTAATCGTCAAATCAATAACTCAATTACAGTACTACTGCTCAGGTACGACTTTTTTAGGGATACGATGACCGTTAATTATAATCGAGACGCATCAACATCTAAGTCATGGACGTTCTTCAAGCTATTACTTAAATGGAAAGGGAGCATATGGAAAGCTGTATATTTGGAGTTAATAATTTTTCTTTTCATCTATGAGATCATCTCGGTCGTCTATCGACGTGCGCTAAACCCATCCCAGCAGAGGTATGCTTTCATTTCCAGTACATTTTTATTCGTTTTCGCTTCCACTTTATTTCCATTCAAACCGTTTTAAGTGTAGCATAAACAAAAAATTTTTCAATAGCTTCTTTTTCTCTATGGCTCAATGGGATGCATGTGGCGCAGTGGTCGGGGGCGCCTTGCAATATACATGGAATTGATCCCGGCGTCCTAGGCTCGCCAAGCCCTCCATCCCTCCGCGGTCGGCGCTTTGGCACCAGACTTATCTAGGAGGATGGCAGCACTGACTCGATGCATCGATGGGCCACCGCGAGTCATCATTGTATGGGCCAGATAAGCATTCAATCACCTCCAAACTATGTTTAATGAAGTCAAATGCACAGCATATCCCTTAGAGATTGATCAACGCCAAGAACTTTATCCTTTATGGTCTATTACCTCACAGTGGCAAATGGATAATCCTAACTATCGAACGGCGCCGTACAACAGAGGTTTACCATTGAGGTAGCTTTCTCATACTGTGGACGACTTCGACGCTTAAATCTGAAACCAAGTTCCAAATGAACAAATGCCTGTGTTTCCTGTCGTCCTGAAAAAAACGTTTAGCGCGAGAAAACGCAGCATGACGGAAAATTTGAATCTCAGTCAAAACGGCTGGTGATAGACCGTGATAAGGATTTTAGAATGCCATCAATGCCATCAATGGTCCTCTCAAGCTTCGGAAAAGAAGAGCTCATTTAAAAAACGAACACCTGATTGATGTATATTGCACATGTGATTTGTGATTAAGCCTCATTTGAGTAAGTAGTGCTTTCTTATTCAAGGAGGTGAAGCAAGGAAAACGATGCCAAAGGCATTAAGGAAAGCCATAGTCCAGAAAATGTCGACTAGTTTTCAACATACTTGTAAAATTCCAGTTCGTATTAGAGTAAAGGTCTTTCGAAACTCGAAACCTCAAGTCATGAGGCTCTATGAAAATGTCACTTACAGAAGAGGATACCGCGCCGTTTTCGATTAGCCCTCGTTCTTCTCCTTTACAATAGATGGTTACAACAGTGCCTTCTAATTAATTTAGAAAGAAAAAGAGGACTTGCGATATTTCTACACATTTTGCTGCAGACGTAATGTAAATGATCTAGCGGGCCATTGAGCTTGGTGACCTTAAAAGTTCTTAAATAGTGATCACCCATTGGACTTTGCCTCATTATTTACAACACATTCGGAATTTTAGAGTATAGAACGAAATTAAGGAGTTTCGAAGCCCTGGTACGATTTTTTGATGCGCGCCTGTCCTACATTCCTTTGGAACTTGTTCTTGGATTTTTCTGTACTCAAGTATTCAACAGATGGAACAAGCAATATGACAACATAGGATTTATAGACAAGTATGATATTTTACATATATTTTGCTTACATTCTGTTCATATCCAAAGAGATAAGACCTTTCACAGTTTACAAAAAGGGTAGTATTCACTCGTGTGCGCTCAGCACCGTCACATCCATCCGAAACACTTCAAGCGGTAGAGAAAACATAGAATAAACTACACAGTCTTTATGAATTCAAAAAAAAACTGCGAATGTGGTTCCAGTTAGAACATAAAGAAGTCAACAAGAATAAATCCCAACAGAGCACTAACCTTTAGTCAGTATGCCCGCTACCGAACCAAAAGCACTGGTAGCTACACAGCTCAACTGGAGTCGAACCAGTGTGGCCATCTTTGTATGAACAAAACCTCATTCTACTGCATGACCACATCCATTACTTACTATCAGCTTATAAAAATAAATGAATAGAAATCCTCAATTGAGTAAAAGTTGCGCAGTTCATTAAAGACGTAATTCACATCCGACAACATTGAGAACTACAGGCTTTACTCTTTAATACCATAAAAACACTATTACCTACCACGTAGCTGAGAGACAAGCGAAACGAAGGAGCCGCATGGTGTGGTGGTGAGCTCGTTAGCCCGCGGAAAGGGTGGTAACGTGTTCAATTCTCACTGCAGACACCGGCGGTCTGGATTTTTGCAAATATCTCAGCATCGTTGTGGCTGTATTTCGCATAACACACAACCATAAAAATTGATGTAAGAAGAAAATAAAAAGTATGTATCTACTTAATTCTATTAAGTATTGGTCTCATGACAGCGCTGTATGTCCGAGGAAGAACCGAACGGGCACGAATGTACCGGAGAAACATTTTGCGTTATTGTGAATTAGTACAGGTTGGTATATATAACAACGCATTCTTTCTTTTTTAAAGTTCCTTTGAAGTTGAAATTGAGGTTTTCCTTTAACTTTTATTCAGAGACATAAGTATTTCACTTACATATGACGAATAGAAAAAGAAGACACTAAAAAGTTTCATTTTTCTATTCCAGCAGAGATTTTTCATTCGCTGGGCATTTATAAGGAAATTCCGAACTCCTCCCTGGCCTGGGTGATCCTGCACATGGACGGATGTCCCGTTGTAAATCAGAGTTTGACAACCGAAAATACCCATCATTCTGTATCGGAAGTAAGTCACTAAGGGAATGAAGTGTTATATGCGAAAAAAGACGGTAATTAATGAAGTGTTTACAAAAAAACTTCTTGGAGGTATATAAGTCGCTTTTTATTCGGCTTATTCGGCACAACTTCTTGGAGTATTCCACCCTAATCGATCACTAATATTTTGATCATTCAAATCAAGCAATTGCAGCCTTAGAGTGTAAATTACGAAATCCTCAGATTCGTCGAGTAATCTTCCTTTCAAATATCTTCAACCAGAAGAAGATTACCATAAGCGTGTAATTGCCAAATTAAGGAATTTAACAAGTTCGATACACAAACAAATACCTTATGTTGCCATAAAGATAAAAGATAAAGCGCTCGCCATCGATTCATCCGTTAATTGGTCCGTGGGAGATGCTCGACGTCGCTGCAAGTAATACGCCTATCCATCCATAGGATACATATCGCAAATCGCAGTCTGCAGACTCTCCACTTGCCATGGCGTGGAAATGAACCATCGACCACGTGTGGGTTGCTCTACACCTCTAACCAGTCTGCTACACACAACCCCACGTTCAATCGTACACCGTCGTGCTTATATGAAATATTACTAATATATTCAAATAGTAATGATTATTTCCCAGGATCGACTTTCTCTTAACCTCGGCATTGGAATATGAATGTGTCGTTTTCTTGTTCAGCAATCGCGAGGTTTTTAAACAGCATACATTTACTTCCATAAAAACACAATACAATACAACGCTAGCTGACGTTTCGGCAGTATCGCCTTCTTCAGAGCCTGGAAGGGTATGCTGATATACAATCTACTAGGCCAAACGCTTCAATAACACTTACACAAAGACGAAAGACTCTTTGGTAATTACACGATCAACAACTTCTCGAAAAACCCACCGCTTTTTCGTGACTTCCAATGAGGAAGTTTAGAACAGCTGATTATAGTCGCATGTGGTTGACGACTGCACCATCCCACATCAAAAATCGATGCGAACATACGGGATCAGGTCGCGTATGACCTCCGGGCAATCGTCCCTGCTATTAGGGGGAGCGTTTGGCCTAGTAGATTGTATATCAGCGTACCCTTCCAGGCTCTGAAGAAGGCGATACTGCCGAAACGTCAGCTAGCGTTGTATAGTAATGATTATTATCGAAATACGGTAATTAGTGGAATATTTACGAAAAAATCTTTCTCGGAGATACATAACTAGCTTTTTATTTGATTTTCTGTGTGTTGATTTTTTTTCAAATAGGGCGCGTGTGGCGCAGAGGTTGGAGGCACCCTGCAACACACACGTGGAATCGATCCCCGCACCCATGGCTCATCAAGCCTTCCATCCCTCAGGAGTCGGCAAGTTGGTACCAGACTTGTCTCAGAGGATAGCAGTACTGGCTCTTCGGTAGGCCATCGCGAGTAATTGTAAAGGCCAGATATGCATTCAATCACCTCCAAACGATAATTAATGAAATCGAATGCATAGCGTATCCCTCAGGGATGGATCAACGCCGAGAACTTTATCCAGAGCTTTAGAGCTTTATGTTCAAATAAACGCTCTCAAAAAAGTTGAATTAAATTCTTTAAGGTTCTCGTTTTTCGTGATATTAGCATGAGAGTCCGGCGACGATTTCCTACGATAGACACAATTGTTGCAGCAGGTGAAATATCATCGTCTAGAAATTTCCCGAATTTTTCAAACGATCATTTAGTTTCATGCATAGCTTGTGATTTTTCTTCTCAACTGGTTATTTAATACTAACACTGTTTCAAATGAGATAAAATATTCAGGACTCATGCTTCCTCATGAAAAGGAAATTTTTCAATCATACAGCGATGCGACAGGTACTCCAAAATATTGGATTCCAGCAAGCTGGGCACTATCAATGACATATGAAGCATGGAAACATGGATATATTGAAAGCGCCTACTATAAAGTTGTACTTCAAGAAGTGAGAACTCATTCTAAATGGTCAACGTCCTCCCACTGGTGATCTAACAGAAAAATATAACTGCTTATTTCTTCATTATGTATTCATACCTTTATAGGAAATTAGAAAATGGCGTACCAATTTGGAGTGGGTATTCAATTACGACTGGGTGCCATTGCCATTAATGTATCCACAGGTTTGTGCCATTTATGCCTACGTTCAAAACCGTTTCAATAGAGCAAATTACAAGAAAAAAGAAGGAGTAACAATAAGGAATAAGGTAGATAACTCCAAAAGATGTAAGGCATCACTTTCTTACGTCAGCCAACTTAGTTTCGGTGGCAATTGAACACGCTATTACCCTTTCCGCGGACTAACGCGTTTAGCACCACACCATACAAGCCCCTCGTTTCGCTTTCCTTTCAGCTAGTACTCTATTTGCCAGTGCCAGATATCTACCAGATAGAAAACTACATCAGAGACAGACGGTGTACGGTTAGCACACAGAAAAGGTAATAGTGTGTTTGGTCACCACCGCAGACACCTTCGGTCCCGAGTTTCGTAAATATCTCAGCATCATTGCGGTTGTATTCCACATAAAACTCTGCCTTGAAAAATTGCGGCAGGCAGTCAATAAAAGTTAATATTGTAATGAAGTTCAATCTAACAGGCCTATACTATAATTGATAAATATATGTGTTTTTCTTTGCAGACATTTTTAACGGAGAAAAATTGTTGAAAATTTCAAAAGGTATTAAATTAATATGGTGTGAAAACAGGTAGTGTGTATGGCAGTGCACCTCTACTTCCTCGTCTGCATACTAGCACGGCAACAGGTTATTGTCGATCATGAACTTAGAACTGAGGTGAGGTAGTATTTAAGTACTTAGAAATTCACGTATAGTACGCCATGCAGGAAACCATTTTAAGATTGATATCTTCTTCCCCATCATGACAACACTACAGTTTGTCTTTTATATGGGATGGATGAAAGTGATCGAGGCAGTGATTAATCCTTTTGGAGAAGACGATGATGACTTTGAAACGAATGCACTAATAGATAGAAACATTACGGTACGTTACCGTTATCCATACTACACGAGAAAAACATAGATCATCTTTTGTGTCCATGGTAAAAGTAAAGACTGGATGATAGACATTGTGATTAACTAGCCTTTCTGCAGTATGACCAATCCTAGGAATAAAACTGGATCATAAGTCTCCTACTAATCCCAATGGCGTTCAGTTAACAAATTGCTTTACGCAGAAGGTTATCTTAAACAAGAGCTAACATTTCTATAGAGGAAATGCTACTGTGTTTTCATTGATATTGTGAGACACTGGACACATCGAGGGTTCAAAGATTTACATGGTTGTAGTTGCACTTCAGCAAACTTCAAGGTATATTTATTTTCGTAGACATAAATCTTTATAGACACTAGAGTTAACAAAGAATTGCTTTCATTTTTTTACTTTGTACGACCCGTTTTCACGTCTACTGTACGGATCCCAGTACTTTTCACATTCGATTCGTTTCCTCACATTCATCATCCACGAAGGTCTTCTTAATTTTACGTGTAACATCGGGTGCTGGTTGAGGATTTTCATTTCATCTTGGATGTCGAAGAATGCTGATTCGAGTCGATTCTCCCTGGAGACCTGAAATAACCGGGCTGGGATGCTCCCAACTGGACTGCAGAGAGTGATTTTTTCACAGACAAGGTCTGCACATGGACAGAATGACATGTCTGGCAACCTGTGGCGGATCGAACCAGCACCGTGCTGGTGATGATCGGCATGACTACTACAGTGATATCTGCCTCCATTGTTAATAAAGAACTCTGAGAAGAAAAAAGTAAGAATGAAGTGGTGAGACAACGGTACTCAACTAAGTTGTTTTCCAGATGGGTATGACGATTGTCGACGAAGGATATGACCGGCCTCCTGAACTACGTCGCGATCCATTTTGGAATGAAATCCATCCGTTGTATTCCGAAGAAACATCTCGTATTCCCAACCATCCACCCTGTGGATCAGTTAGTCAAGTGAAGTAAGGAAATAACTCCATTGCATTCTTATTATAATTCTACAAAACATTTAAGAAAACTAGAAAAAATGTAGTGGAGACAGAAAACTTATTTCAGATTGGAAGGTTCCGTTAGTGAAGTTATTATGATGCCACATCAGGACTGTAGATGTCCCCAACTATGCACGAAAGATCCGATTAGAAGAAGTACAACAGTTAAAGTAAAGGAGTGCGTAGAATTCCTTTTCGATCCTAGAACTAATCTTATTCACAGATGATTCAAAAAGCGTACGACCGTTTCAGTAACGAACGCAATGTCACACGCCCAAAAAAGGATCCAGGTTTCTTCGACAGAATAAAAAACATGTTTACCAGGTAAGTTACCAACCACCTTAGTTACCTCTTTAGCACGTTAGAATAGACATCTTTCCCTATTTTAACTAAAGAAAATACCTTCTTTTGCAATACCGATCCTTAACTACCCTAACCATTTATAGACAAGTTCTCGTTTTCTTCAATACACAAAATATTTTTTTTAAACAGAACTTCCAAAATTCAGGTTCCATAGAGGATTTTCCCCACTTTCCACAAAACCTAAATAAATCAATAATGCCAGACTGCGATATAGATTCTGCTTGTGAAACATATCCAATCCATAGTCGAAAAAACAAAAGTTTCCAGGAAGAAAGGATGTCCCACCCAGTGAGCTTTCCATTTGGGAAAAAGTTTTGACTATTTGAAAAAAGATGCCATTTTGTTAAAGCTTATCGACCAAGCTTATCTACATCGACCAAGGAGTAGTACACAAAAACTAGTAAAAGTTACAGTTATAGTGACTTTATGAAGTTATGTTTTTCGATATTTAGCTTAGCATACCATTAAAAAGTACAAGATCTTTGTCCTTTATTTATACCATAAGAAAAAAGGTAAAGCAAGTGCTATGCGCCAACGCCATGTTACCTATACTATCCACTAATCATCGGCAGTGAATAAGAATTTAGACGTAAAGGAAATATATATTTACGGAGAATTCTTAACAAACGGAACTCCTCTAGCGCAGTGGTCAATGGTCGACCGCCGCCCCAGGATCACCAATCCTTCCATCTCTTCGGGTTGGCAAATTAGTACCAGGTTGCTCTGGGACGATAGAATACTAAGTTGATACCTCGGCAGACCACCATAAGTCATTCATTGTTTAGGCCAAATACCTTTGCATTCAGTCATCTCTAGTAACACTTAATGAAGTCGATTGCATGGCAAATCCAGCAAAACTCGGAGAAAATGGATATTATGCTGGGGTCCGCACAACCAGTGAAGGCGGGCCGTCCAAGTATCCAAGTATAAAGGATAAAGCTCTCGGCGTTGATCAATCCCTCTGAAGGTGCGCCATGCATTCGACTTCATTAAGTATCGTTGGAGTTGATCGAAAGCATATCTAGTCTTTACAATGACTCGTGATGGCCTATCGATGTATCGAACAAGTGCTGCTATCCTCCCAGAGAAGTCTGGTACGAATTTGCTGAGCCCGGAAGGATGGAAGGCTTGGTGGGCCATGGGCGCGGGAATCGATTCCACGTGTGTGTTACAGTGGCGCCTCCAACCACTAAATAAAACCACACGCACCCTTAGTATTCAAGTAAGGAGAACTTCTTAAAAGACGACGTTTTAAATAAAAAAGTAGATAGGGAAAATGGCTTAGTAGTTGCAGTGTTCGATTTCCCAGAACTTCAACCTACTCAAATATAGCTGTACCAAGATAAGAGAAGCATCTTCACTCTCAAGGATTCATTATGAAACTATGGATTTTATCTGCCTCCAAATAACTAGAATTTCCCCGTGGTCGAATAAGAAGACTTGTTTCCCGTCGACAAATATGTGTAAATTTGAATGGTTCCATAAAATCCATTATGACCTAGGAAATGTTTATTTAAAAATAACTTAAAGAGCAAATTATTTTCAGACACTTGCGCACTGAAATCAATGCGCATGGTTGAATGAGGCCTAGTGACAAAATACTATTATGTCAAATAATACCGGTCATATTGTTATATGGAGTCGTTAAGAGCCACAGATATTATATGCTGTTTTTAATATGCCATCAGAATAATGAAAACATAGAATGAAGGAGAAAATTCGGCAATTTTTCAGGATCTGCTGCAGGATATCGTTCTCTCTGACCATCATGAAGCCAAGGGAAAAGCCACTCATGAAAAAAACCTCACTGGTCACTCAATCGTCTAAAAGTGCCAATTGGATATCCACAAAAGCTTCGACGACAACCAATCGACAAAACCCGCATGTTAGCGCTAATCCCATCAGTATTGCTGTACCGACAGAATCGCCAGCACATAATGAAAAGCTTATAATGTAACAATATATTGTGTTGCACCATATATTACTTTACTCGTATGGAAAGACGTCCTTTTGTCTAAATGTATTCGACAAATACCACCAGGACGTTTGCCGAAAGCGGCAGCTTTGAAGTCCAGACACGCCATTGTACTAATGTTGTATTCGCATTTTAAGTATTCAGGTGCACTGCCATGAACTCTCTGTGAGAATGATGTTTTTTTATCAAGTATTAATATTATGGAAACCATAATGCCTCCGAACGGTTTACCACCTCGTCGTGGCTGGAAGGTGTCCCTGGATGTAGGGCTGCAATGCACAGCGGGGGATTCATCCCCTCACCAGGGCTCCTAAATTGAAATGGAGCCTCGCGTTTCAATTAGAAAACCCAACTAAGAGTAAATCAATACCAGGGTCCACCATGTCCTAGTATGAAAGTAGTCGCAAGGTGGCAAATTTCCCTCTGATCCACAAGGGCTGCAACTGTCTGCGATGGCGACGACCAAGGGCAGACTTTGGCCAGGCTGACCTCGGGACTTCAGTGAACCACAATGGCCAAACTAGCAAAACTCCGAAATATGCAAATTATGTTGGTGCCCGCACAACCAGTGAAGAAGGACCATCCTAGTATACAAGTAAACAAGTATTCATATTATGAAAGATACAACCACAACGACGCTGACATATTCAAGAAACAGACCTCACGCCAGATTCGAAGCCGCAGTTACCCTTACCGACGGCTCTCGTGTTACTTACAGCACCATAGAGCCCCCTATCGCCTTTCCTTTTGCTTTCTTTTTCAGTTTTTGCAGTTTTTCAAAATTTTCTACACTTTACGTAACGGAAACGATCTGGAAAGTTGGAAATTAAGCCCACCTCTTGGTTGATTGGCTTATACAAGTCAAGAAGTGTATGTGAACCCAAAGTTACAGTCGATACTAGTCGGTAGAAAGCCGAACCGTCAGTATGTGGCATAATTCCTTGACCAGGAGTGTACTGAAATTTTCTCTTTCCTAACATAGTTTGCTAATAATTTATTTTACACAGTTAGTGGTACATAATCTGGAACAGACTTTGGTCAGGCTAACCTCGGGTTTCCAAGAAACCACAATGGCTTAACCAGCAAAACTCCGAAAAAATGGAAATTATGCTGGGGCTAGCACAACCAGTGAAAACGGGCCATCCAAATATCCAAGCATCCAAGCGGCACATAACTCGTTTCGACAACTTTCAAAAAATCAGATCCTCTAATGCTACTAAAGCCATTGCGAAAGAAGCAAGCATTTTATCTAAAAAGGTTAAGAAAACTTATATACCTCGTTAACCAAAATATGATTTGCTGGACGTGGGAAAACACCTAGACTGTCAATCTTCTTCATAAGACCGTTCAGTTCCTAAATCACGGCGAATAAACAAAATGAATCCATAACAAACGAAAGAACAACGAATTTCCTGACCGAAGGTATATCGTTAGCCGGTATTAGTGCTTTCCGACCAACCAGACCGCCATAGTTTTGCAATCGGCGATTCGACAGTACGGTCCACTTCGGTTGAGGTGCGTTGAGTATGCAGGACTTGAACACTTCCTCTTCTTCCGGCGTTATAAAGTTTGGAATGTAGTACACGGAAGATGGTGCCTACACCAAAAAAATCGCTTATTCCAAAAGAATCATGTAGATCCAACTAAGAATCTCACTTTGACAAATTCTCTACCTGTTCTCGAAAGCAGAACAGTCTTCTAAAACGAAATTACCTAACGAAAATTCTCCCATTCATTAATAAGCATAAGAAGAATAAAGCTCTCGGCGCTGATCAACCCCTGAGTGATGCGCCATGCATTCGACTTCATTAAGCATCGCTTTGTGGTGATTGAATGGATATCTGACCTTTACACTGATTCACGGTAGCCTACCGATGTATCGAGCCGGTGCTGCTATCCTCCCAGACAAGTTCGGTACCAATTTGCCGACCGCGGACGAATGGAGGGCTTGGCGAGCCCGGGGTGCTGGGATCTATCCTACGTGCATTGCACGGCGTCTCCGACCACTGCGCTATCCGCGCCCTTCTCCCATTCGTATGATAAACATTCACTTTCAAAAATGATATAATTTCATTGAGAAGACTGACAACTACATCCTATTACCAAGCGCCTATATCAACTACACAGTCACGCTGTACACGAACATTTCACAGTCAGCTCATTCATGATACAATTCACTGTCTTTCGTTTTTATTTACTGCCTATAGCAGGGCTTGATGTGAAATGTAACCACAATGAGGCCGAGACATTTGAAAAGCACCAGAACGCTGGTGCCTGTGGTGGGGATCGAACCCGCTATTACCCTTTCACGGCTGAGAGAAAGGCGAAACGAGGTACCCCCATGGAGTGGTGGTGAACACGTTAAACCTCGAAAGGGGTAACAATGTGTTCGATCCCCACCACAGACACCTGCCGTCCGGAGTTTTAGCAAGTCTCTCAACCTCAGTGCTGTTATAATTCAGTGCTCTCTTAATGAACAAAAACAACGTTGTTATCAGGCTATTTATTTACCCACAATAGCTGATAATTCAACAGTTTCGCCTACTTCAGGGCCTGGAAAGGTCAAAATTGCATGAAATTGACTCAGTAAAACGCTTTCAAAACCTCAACAACAGAGTAGTCATGGGACCTAGATTTCAATCGCATTGCAAACAAAACAGCTTCACACAGCTACCTCTCCATGAGTCTTCTACTGAGTACTTACGTGGAGGTCAACAGTTCAGAATCTACACAGAAGGATAAGGCGCTCTCTCAGGTTAAAATGTCAGTCTGAGATAACCTGTGAGATCAAGCGCAATAACGAAGCACTCCTCCTTGTGCTTCATTTGCAGATTCCTGGAATTCATCCAGAAAGCTTCGAGGGAGTTTACGGCCTGAAATTTTAGACTCCTGTGAGGATAGTCACTTCTACTTCGAAATCTTCTCCGCTACGTCTTTGTGTCCATGCATCTCCACTGGAACGTTTCGTTTAACTTCACGCTTATCTTCTAAGCAATTCAAAAGATCGACTTTCTATAAACTTCGGCATAGATAGCTGATATATTTACCTATCTGATCTTATAAACTAATATTCTTAAGCTGATGCGAGGTTGGCATAGGTCTTCGTTGTCGGTGTCGTTATTGTTGTCGTTGGTGTTTGTGTTGTTGATCGATGGCTGTTTCGGCGATTTCGCCTAGCCCAGAGCCGTGCTGTTACGAGTAGGACTCCCCAAACATCAACGACAACGATAACGAAGACCTATACCAACCTCGAATCAACTTAAGAAGATCAGTTTATAAGATCATATAAATAAATATATCTTCCAAGTGTTCTTCTACACTGCGACCGAGTGGTCCACGTGATTTGCCGATGTATTCATCTCCATACGTTCCACAAGACGTTAGGTACAGCGTACCCGAACTCATGCAAACACAGTCGCTATTGCTAGAGCAAATTAGATAACTCTGCGTTCCGCACAAAGAGTTATACCAAGGATTACGAACTACCTGGCTTCATAAAGTGAGTATAAAGAACACTTCTCAGGTAACGAAAGTTCTCGACCGAGTAGATTTCGTTTCAACTTGACCTTTCAAAGCTCTGAAGAACATGAAGGCGCTAAGACGTCAGCTACTGCGAATAAACAAAAGGCTGAAAGGATAACGCTCTCAGCGTTGATCAGTCTCTATAGAATGCGCCATTCACTCTACTTCATTAAGCATCGTCGGAAATCTACTGTGATTGAATGCATATCTGCCCTTTACAATAACTTGCGGTGGCCTACCGATGTATCGAGCCAGTGCTGCTACCCTCCCAGACAAATCTGGTACCAAATCACCGATCCTGGATGGATGGAAGGCTTAGTGAGCCACGAGCGCGGGGATCGATCCCATTTGTGTATCGCGGGGCGCCTCCGACCACTGCGCTACAGATGCCCTTCCAGAAAACGGACAATCGATCAAGGCCAAGTTTAACAAAGAGCCTGTCAATGATGAAAACTCACATTTCCTACTAAAAAGCAGCTGATGTCCCCTTTGTTTTCCATAAGGATATCTGTTTACCTGAAAATTCGTCATCTTACAACTGACTGACGGACAAGTGCTTTGCAATTCAAAAGCGTTGAACCGCTAGAGTTTCGCATAGTAGACACAAAATGTAACCAAATCGTTATTAACACAATTATTGTTACAGCACCTGTGTATAACAAGCCCTTGATTAAGTGGATTTTTACAGTTTAACAACAATAACAAAATATTACAGCAAGAATATTACAGCAGAGTGAATATGGTAAGAAAATGAAGGTTCTTGGAGATATTGAAAGACCGTAATACACAAAAGTAGTATATCAATTAGTTCTACTGACCCATCAACTCACAAGTAGCATTGTTAGAGTTCACACAATTAGAACAATCAGCTCTATTCACCTATTAGTTCACAAGTAGAGCAGAAATCGTGGAATTGAAAACAACTACACACACGCGATGAACTTTAAAATGGTTTGTCTAAAACCCAGTAAAAGCTTTTAGCTTCAGTAGAACACTCAAATATCTTACGAATGCACTGCATCTACGGATAAGAAAAGGAGAAAGGAACGAATTTCTTCAATAAGATCGATGAAGAAGGGTCAAGTGATCGAGATCAGGTGGATGAATCCAAATCAAATTTTGAAAGCTCCTATGAAAAAAATGACTCCGAAGAAGAATGAGGGTACACGCAAAGAAGGAATAAAGGAATAAATCGATGAAAAAAGTCATCATAAAACAGGAAAAGTCACAGGCATCTTATATGGGCTTTGTTCAAGCGCTGCTGCTAATAATGAATTGTCGTTCAACGCATCGTGAGCATGCCGAAAACCAGATTCGATTCTGAAATCAACCATAAATGCCCCTATTTCATTTCATGAAAAGAAAAAAAAAGTCCAAATCTTACTCTACTGGAGAAAGTGACTCTTCTGTGTCTAGTCGTTTCACCTTCGGTGGTGTTAAATTCAAAAACGCGTCCACAAATGCACTTGGCAATAAATCCACTACAGGTATTTCCCTACACGGTGAATAGGGCGACTCGGCCCTTTGACGCTACAAAGCAGCAAAGTAAGATACCCATGGACGTAAGTACGTAAACAACACAAACTGTACCTTATTAGAACTTTTAGTGCTTGTTCCTACTAAAACTTCGGTCGGCGGAAATGTGATTTGCAATAAATCCTCAGCAGGTGTAGGCTTCATGTAATCCGATAAATGGTCGCCACTAGGCTCTGTTTTGATAGTAGAAATCAATAGCTGAAATTACTCCTAGTGTCCATCAGCCAGCAATTTTGATCCGATCAATACATCTCGATTTAAACTGAGGTATTGATAAGACTTTGCATCATTTTCTGACTTGACTCATCCTATAGACCCAATCAAAGAGCTATTTCTACCCACTATGTGCAGAAGCTTCCTGTTGCATTGTCTTTGCTCCTCCCAACGGTTACAGCATCATCGTGGTAGAGAGGTGTCCCTGGGTGCCCGCCTGCAATGTACAGCAGGGAGATTCTAAACCGGCAGGTTCTAGCAAACTGAGGAGTCCAGCGTTTCCATCAGAAAACCTAGCTAGGAGTAAACCAATACCAGGATCCACCACCGTCCTGGTATGAAACTAGTCGCAAGGTGGCAAATCTCCCTCTGATCCACAAAGTCGGCGACTGCCTGTGATGGTGACGACCTGGGGCAGACTACGCTAGGCTGACCTCGGGACCCCAGGAAACCACAATGACTAGATCAGCAAAACTCCGAAGAAATGAAAATTATGCTGGGTCCCGCAAACCAGTGAAGACGAGCCGTCAAAGTAAGTAACGAAACATTGTCTTTGCTAGTTTTCACAAACCATAAGACAGAACAATGTAACTCAAGACTTACATTCTGATTAACAACAATATCATCAGCTTCAGATTGATAATCGCTTTCAACAATTTGTTTAAGGTCCTGAAACCTTTCAGTAAAGTAATGACTGATAATTTTAATCTTAAAATATAAGAAAAAACCAAACATCAGCTGCAACTGCGTCCTCGTTAGCCAAGAGATTTGCTTGGATATGAACAACCTAAGAAACTAGTAGTACGCATATAAAAGTACAAATATATATATATATATATATATATGTATATATATACATAATGTCAATCCTGAATAGAGATATATAGAGCGAATACCTCTCGAGGAGGACTCTTCTTGACCGAATGAGCAGATTTCATCACATGTTTCTTGTTCCTGCATGTTGGTATACCCTTGGTACCATCCTCAATTGATTGCAAGTCTTCTGACATTACGAACCCCTCATTAACACATTAGTGAACAACTCTCACCACAGAAAAAAAGAAAAAACTATATTTTACCAGGTCGGGCCATGCCTTCAGTGGCAGCATCAGGATTACGTTCACGCCATTTTCGTATGTCCTGCTCCACTTTATCAAGTCTATCCGGATTGATCATCCAAAGGCATGACTTTCTTGTCTGCTGGACCATCGAAAGCTCTTCATCCAACTTTAAAAAAATGAATTTTATTCAATATTATACAGTTAAGTGGATGCGCAAATAACAGCTTACTTCAACTTTGCAGAAGCACTTGTTAAGCGAGAGGTTATGACGAACGGAATTTTTCCAACCGGATGGAGCCGTACGAAAGTAGGGAAAGTGCTCTCTGAATATTATGGGACTGAGCAGAAAAATCAATTGCTATTTAAGTAGAATTACAAAAACTATGTATTACAGATGCTCTAAAGCATTCTCGCTCTTCGCCTAGTGCTTCGTCCACGTTCTCTTATACATGCCTGTTCTGTTAACGCTAACAACCCAAGTGATCGAAAAAAAAAACCACTGAGGGTTTATCAACCTACAACATGAAAGCATATATTTCCGATACTGTTAGTTGTCCTGTTTCACTATTCTTTAGGGCTAAGGCGATGAGATTTGAGTATGACCATCCTGGTTTTGGATATGGACTTGTCACTGGTGGATTCTGCAATAAAAGCCTTATAGATAAAAAGCAATTATTGAAATATACGAAGAAAATGCTGAATACTTACTCTATCCTTCTTCACCAACTTCGGCCGCGACATCAAATCTACGCTAATATCTTCAAATTTTGAAACATCAACCTAAGACAGCTACTTAACAGAAAGGAGTCAGAAATACTGATTAAACACAGCTAACCCTTTCCACCCATTCATCGAAATCGTCACAGTTTTCTTCAATAGAACCATAGCGGGTGATATCTTCATCAAGCCATCGATTCTCTAGATTACTTCTCCCAGTCAAACTAAAATGAGCAAAGTCACATACAAACAATTCTCCTGAGCCATAAAATTCAATTACAGAAAGTCTCCAGACGAATCCATAAACCTTACCTAAGTGTTTGCTTAGGCCTCGCGATACTTGCGGTGATGCCATACTGTGTTCCAGTTTTTACTGGTGGAGCTACATCACAATGCGCTGCGTTATAGGCTACACTCGTTTTGATCTTAGGATGAAAAGAATTTTGAGGAAGTTGTGACTGATTTTGAAAACTACTGCTTGCTTGAACAGTCCAGCTATTACCTAGAAATATTTATAGGTTTCAAAGTTTTTAGTCGGCAAACCGAACTTAGTTAGTAACGATGCTTCTTTAAAAAATAGGAAAAGTAAAACAAAAATAAAAGGATAAAAGGATAAAATACTCGGCGTTGATATATCCCTGAGAGATGCGCCATGCACTGGACTTCATTAAGCATCGTTTGGAGGTGATTGAATGCATATCAGGCTTTTACAATGACACGTGGTGGCCTACCGATGTATCGAGCCAGTGCTGCTACCGTCCCAGATAAGTCTGGTACCAATTTGCCGATCCCTGGAGGGATGAAAGGCTTAGTGGGCAAGGGACGCGGCAAGCGATCCTATGTGTATTGCAGGGCGCCTCCCCGACCATTGCGCTACACATGCCCTTAGTTGGAAGAAAGAACATTATAGTTCGTAATGACGGGTCTTGAAAAAATTAAGAAGAGTGAAACAAGGAATATAAAAAAGAAAGAACTATAAGTCAACAGTACCCCGCAATATACTACTCGCGAAAGAAGTCGCACACACTTTCACAGGATATTCGGCACGATATTGTGAACCAGTTGAACCTTGAACAGCAGCAATATTATGAGGTTCAGGCCTCTTCGCTGCTCTCAAAACGTTCGCCAATTCAGAATACGATGAGCTGAAGAATATAACATAAGATAAGGTAAAGCCATACAGGACAATCTTCGACTATGTGAGATCCTTGTGGATGAAAAAGAACAGCGAAAATCCTAGCTCTTCAGGATTTTAAGTAGTAGAAAGGGATCAACTAGAGATATTTTACTCTTCGTAAGCCAATCGTTTTACTATTAAAGTTCTAAACACACTGCGGAAGGAACGAAATCCCCAATAAACTACTGAAACGAAGTGATAATTTAGGAAACTTTACTAAAAACTGAATGTATTCAGCCTAAAGTCTTTCGCCTAATCTTTTTTCATGACGAGATATGATGTGAAATACAACTACAATGATTCTAAGATATTCGCAAAACTCCGGCGCGCAGGTGTCTGCGGTGGAGAACGAACACGTAATTACCCTTTCCGGTGGTTAACATCTTCACCACAATACCATACGGGTCCATCGTTTCGCCTTTCTCTCTGATGTGCTTTACAAAATAATATCTTTGAAAAAAATAAAACCTATTTCTTCCGAAGTGCTTGAAACAGAGAAAAAGTTCAGCAAACATCTCAACTCATTACAAACATGAACATACCGTGAACTTCCTAAAGGTTTCACATCGACATCATCAGTCGTGCTGAAACCGTCCATTAACGTCGTACACACTGGTTCGCTGTTTAAAAGGTTTGGATGAATTTGTCCATCTGTTGGTGCTGACCGTAACATCTCACTTCTAGAAGGAAAAGGAAAAGGATCATAGCGATAAAATATACAAATGCTGAGATATATGCAAAACTCCGAGCCACAAGTGTCTGCGGTGGGGTCCGAACACTCTATTACCCTTTTCGAGGGCTAACGGTTACACCATCACACCATGTGCGCCCTTCACATCGCTTTCTCTCACGGTTAAAACCCGGCTAAGAGAAAAATACACGGAATCGAAGGAAATTAAGCGAATTTGGACTCGAAAAGAGTGGAAGAGGAACTGGAAGATTCCGGATACACCACGATGACCAAACCGTTCGCTATGACTCACGCTCAATGTCAAACATGTTTGGACGTGACTTGAACACTTCGCACAGAGTTAGGGGTGGCAATCCCAGACTTCGGTGCAGTTAAATACGCAAAAAAAGTAATTTTTGTTGTAATATTTAGAATTCGAAACACAAAACTACTAGGATTATAGTGTATACACAAGTACCTTTACAACATCGAGTTCTGAACGATCAATAGTTTACCTTTACATGAAATAACTGTCCTGTCCAACAACAAAACTCTCCAACAAAATAGCCATATTTTTACAGAAAAGTAGAAAGAATCAATGGCAAAACCTCCTTAACAAACCGTTCAGTTCGCCGAAGCGGCATCAATTTTGAATGCAATCCGGGAAGTATACGAAATAGAAAACAGTCCGTAGTGTACACCAACTGTTATACAACTGACGACATCGTTGTAAACGATATACCGATAGGTGATGATGGAAGTCCAGTAAATCAATAGGATAACTGGGACCAAATAAATCAATGATCTGATGTTGACTAAGATCAATACGAACGTTCCAGAAAAAGTCCGGTCAATAAGCGTATGAATAAATGCTGGAATAGGAGGTTCAATGCGACGTATTCAAATAGTCGAAGCTCCCGCCAAGCAGTAGTTCAGACGACGTCGTCAGGATTCTGCTGAGATGCGACCAACTAGTAAGGCACCAGGGCAGTTCACACTGGAGATCGTTCAGTCAACCGGCCGAACACAAAGTAAGTCTTAAGGTTACTAGTACATCAAACTGTGTAGCAAATGCCACACATCAAATTAGAAAGCAAATCGGATAGTTTTGGCCGGAACCCGTTTTATTCCAACTTTTATAATCTCCACTTCTTTACCAGATCATATTTTTAGTGCCTACTAGGCGAATTCCTTGTTTTCTATCCGTTTTTACCAATTTTTTCGCTGTTGCGATCAAGGAGAGTGGAAAATCGATAAGTACATTACCAGTATGACGCAATATGTCGTGCAGTGGTCGGAGGCTCCCAGCAATACACATAGGATCGATCCCCGCGCCCAGGACTCAGCAAGCCTTCCATTGCTTCAGGGTCGACAAATTGGTACCAGCCTTGTCTGGTAGGACGGCAGCACTGACTCTATATATCGCTAGTCCACCACGAGTCAGTGTAAAGGTCAAATATCCATTCAGTCAGCAGTCGAATGCATGATACATCCTTCAGGGATTGACTTACCCCGAGAGCTTTATCCTTCATATTAACATTAAGTTTTGTTTCGACTTACAAACAAGAAGAAATGATAGCTGGTATAAATTTGAGCTATAGTCTACCTTACGTCGTTTGATATCGAGCCGGTTAGCGACGAAGCTAGTGCTGTACCCTCAGTTGTAGATTAAGCGACCTGAGTGAGTCGAAACAGAACTTGTTTTTCTCCTTGCCTTTACTGCTTTCAGTTGAAATATCAGTTCTATCTATAGGTTATTATATTTATGTATAGTATTGTATTTCCTCCCAACGGTTTACCGCCTCATAGCGGTTAAGAGGTGTTCCTGAGTATCGGGATGCACAGCAGGGTGATTCATCCACCTGGTAGGGTCTCCGAAGCTGAGAAGGAGCCTGGCGTTTCCATTAGGAAGCCTAGCTAGAAGTAAACCAATACCAGGATTTACCACCGTCCTGGTATAACGTTTAATATGAGCCGAAATATGTTGGTTTTAGTTCAAAGTAGCCGTTTTCGGACGAGATGCATTGCACTCAATGCATCCCGACGTTACGCCTTAATCTGGCCAAAAATTTACTATCAAATACTGCGAATTATATTGGAATCGTTTTGAAGTCCCAAACAGTAAGTATTGTCCACATGAGATCTATTATTAACACACAGCAAGTTACATACGAGTCCATCTGCACTTTACAGCACGTTACAGGAAATTCTCCACAGCTAATTCTTACCGAAATACAAATGACTCCATCATTATTTCTATCACAAAGTAGCCTTTAATGTAACAGTGTTTGGTAGGACGATTTATAGAAAGGTTACAAAAGCTTCACTGGTTTCATTTAATGATTTCACGATGCAAATTGAAGCAGATGAGTACAAGACCCTCGAAACAACTGAGACTTAAGGTAGCGCCCAACAAATTCCGTTTAACATCTTGATGAAGAGTTTTTTCTTCTAAATACACAAATGCACAGGAATTGGGGCGGTTAACCTCTCGCCGACACAATCTCGGTGTGCCATAGAAATCGTTTCCTTTAACCGGACAATTAAAAAAAAAAGTAAAAAAGGAGAAAATTTTCGACGTTGATCAATCCCTGAAGGATGCGCCATGCATTCGAGTTCTTTAAGCACTGTCGGTGATTGAATGCATGCCTGGCCTTTCGTCATGGTGGCCTCCAGATGTATCGAGCCAATACTGCTATGCTCCTAGATAAGTCTGATATCAATTTGCCGACCCCAGAGGGATGGAGGGCTTGGTGAGCGTGTGTCGCTTGAATCGACCACATACGTATTGCGGGGCGCCTCTGACCACTGCGCCATACGCCAACACGACAGCTGTCGACAAGAATTGAACCCGTATAGCTGAATCGTACAGCTAAGTACGGTGATGCTTTTTTTTTTACCTATACTCCAACATCAAACTGCAGCGGAAGTGAGGCGGTGCCATTGTGTGTGAACTTGGAGGAGTTCTACAAGGAAAACCGTACCTTCGATAAGAATATTATTAATGCTAAAATTTTTACAGTAATGCTAAGATTTGCTCCAGGCGTATCTCTGAATAATTTCACATCTTGACCCACTGAAGAGATGAAACGCAAAATCGGTGCGAACAACACCAAGTGGGGGGCCTACCAATAGCACCATTTCCTCAGTCGTTCTTTAGACAAAAGAGCCCAGTAGTGAAGTTGATGTTAAATTTCGGATGTTTACGAATGAAACTTTCAAAGTCCTTAATCATTATTGAGCGAAAAGATACAGCTCAAACCTCACTCTAGTGCAAAAACGTGGTATACGAGAGGTACGAGAGCTGATAAGGTTGAAAACCATAAGACTATCCGTTAGTGATAAGAGTGGAGAGTTTGTCGTAATTCCTCATCAGTTAGATGTGGAGATAACGAAAAGGTAAAATATAGGTAAAATCCTATTCCCTCAAACGACAACTTTAGCGATAAAAAGACCCCGTTTATCCTACTCTTCATCTCAAATGATGTAAGTGCAGCTATAAATCGCTGCTTAAGAAGGGCGACTCTAGAGAATTCGGTAAACGCAGTTGAAATGCCACAGAGTACTCTTAAGCTTCAGCTAGTTCGTAACTGCCTATATGACCGTCTATGTGTGCAACACAAAACTCCATAATTTCTCCTAATGGTAGAGACGGTGATTGCATGAGCTCGGGTACAGTTTATCCGATCTCCTGTAAGGCGTGCGAAGAGGAATACATTGGCGAAACGGGTCGACCACTCTGTGTCCGCACAAAAGAAAACCCCGTCGGTAAACGTAAACCAAATACCCCACTAGGCACGCATGGGACCCAGAGACATAACGGGGAGGACTTTGAAGTACGGGTCACGATCCTCGCACAGTAATCGAGAACACAAGCGCGCAAAACTCTCGAGGCGTTCTTGATTAATTCCAGAAATCCGAAAATGAACAGCAGGGAAGAATGCCTCCTTATCACGCGTGATATTGGACAGTATGTAAACCTGTTATTCTGATGGGAGGGGCACATTACGCTTCCATGTGAATTCTGTGCTGCTGGTCTCCACGCGATATACTCAGTGGAGGACTCATAGAAAGAGGTGAGTGTGCAAAGAAGCTATTCTGTGTTCACTGTGATTGAAATCTTGGTTTAGCGTTTTCTCTGCTTGGTTATGGAGGTGTTTGCCCGAATAGATTGCAGTCCACGTGACCTTTCCAGGCTCTGAGGAAGGCGAAATCCGCCGAAACGTGAGCTTGTTCGCGAATAAAGAATAATATAACATCTCGCGTTTGCTCAACAAGAATACGAAGAATTGCTCTCTCATTCTCCTAAACACGAATAAAATAGTTACCACAGTGACATTAACGAAGAGTGGAGAACGCCGTTTATACCGATCTCTTCAACAATTTCAACCAATTGTTCTTTTCTGCTGCATTGGTAAAGATGAATGCTCTAGTTTTAGTTGTTCTTCCATAGAAAGTTCGATACACTATTTCGTCGGTGAAAACTGTACTATCGTCCTATCCTGAGAATATCAAAGCCGATCATCTGAACAACCAACCGTATTCCCTCAACATATTACCAAGACTTCCCAGACCTACCAGAAGTACATGTATGTCAGTGGAAAACTAGCAATTCGGATAGAAATAGGTTGTGCTATCAAATTTGTGATGAGATATATCTGGTCTCGTGATTGTGCTTTGTAATCGTTCAACAACAAGTCGTCATTTGAACAATAACGACACTTCAGTCATGGTTAAGCAACCACTAGACTTGCTACATTAATTTGGTTTAGCAGTGAAATTGATGTTGCACTTGGTAGCGTTTTTCTACAGCTTAATCTGGTAATGACTCCAATCTAGTACAGACTGAACTATTCAACAGAATCATCGGCACGAGAGTTGATGTTATCTTTTCCTGTCTTATCTTATCCATTTTTATCACTCCGTTAGTCTTGACATTAGAATTGGTTTTCTTAACATATTAGGACCGACACTTTATTTATATAGTTATAATTTCTAATTTGCCTATGCATATCACGCTAATAAATATCAAGCAACAGCTTAATTCAGCTTGGAAACAGCGTGGAAAATTACAACACCTCAACAATAGAACTACTAGACATTCCTACAACTGAATTTATGCTGAATCAGTGATCTTCTTCTTGAGGAATTGAAGTTTTTCAGCAGTGGAGGATAATGGTGATAAATCACTGTGTAGTACAACAATTGGTTTGATTCCTTTACGCCGTAATAATCTCAAAGCGAGTTGATCCCAACCAAGTAATGTATTTTCTTCTGAACGTACAGTGTCTGTACTAACCTAGAAATGTTGTGATTAAATAGTGCACAAATATAGAAAGTCGTTTTACTAACAACACCACTAGTTAATTACTTAAATAGTTGGGTGGCTTTTCTTTACATGTTGTGTGGGCCTCAGCATAATTTCCACTCTTCTCTCCCTCAAGGCCCATTGAAATCGTTACCATTTACGAGAGCAGATGGTTGACGTTAGCCATGAATGGGTGATCATTCAGAGGACG
The DNA here is from genome assembly GCA_900624975.1 of Angiostrongylus costaricensis. Lineage (NCBI taxonomy): Eukaryota > Metazoa > Nematoda > Chromadorea > Rhabditida > Metastrongylidae > Angiostrongylus > Angiostrongylus costaricensis. Next base: position 56,297 of record UYYA01004451.1, read on the forward strand.
CTTGCATTCTCAAGAAGTCCACTCCACTGCTCTTTTCGCCCATCTGTTGCCGGTTTTTCTTACCATATGACAGTCACATCTGTGTTTCGCTATCATTGCATATTCTCCTGGATCCCGAAGACAGAATAAGTTTCGAAGATTTGAGATAGGTTTCGAAGATCTGAGCTACTTATTCCGTCTAGCGGTGTGAGTGCCTGTTAAATTTCAGAAGACAACGTTCGAGCACTCTGGGTGGTGCACAGACTTCTTTACGTGATTGAAGCATCAGTCCACGTCTCTCCTGCATAACAGAGTGCTGAGAGGACTGCAGAATCTAGAAGATGAGCGTAGAGTTTCGGCTACGTTAGTTGGTTGGTGGCTTCCTTGAGTGGCACAAATGCGAGCCATGCTGCTCTCCGTTTTCTGTCAAATTCTCACTTCATGTTGTTCTCCATGTTCAATGAGCGTCCAGTGTACACGTACAAGGTGGTTTCTGTAGTCAGCGAACCATTTAGTTCGATTTTTTCACCTTCGCACCATGGGTTCTTCATGAACCTGGTCTTTGTCGTACGCGCAGTTCAATCTTTTTTCTCGCCTCGTTAAGATCATTAAGCATGGTTCCTGCTCCACTGGTTCTACTCAGAAAGATAAAGATGATATCAGGGAAACGAATATTTAAAAATTTTTCACTAATGTTTATGCCCTTCTCGTCCCAATCGAGTGACTTTATTACGCAATGCAGTGCAGCAGTAAACAGCTTCGGCGATATTGTGTCACTTGCCGAACTCCTTTTCCTATGTGTATGGTAAGAGGCCGATGGAAAAGCTCTATTTTCGTAGAGTAGTTCCGATAACAGTCCGACAGAGTTCTTATGTAGGACGGGTCCAATCCTTGGTCAGCGAACGCTTATAGGGTTGCATTCGTTTCGGCGTTGTCAAACGCATTTTCACAGTCAACAGAAGTTAGGAATAGAGGCGAAAGTATTCTCGACAAACTTCGATGACACTGGACACTGTTTGTTTGAATGTGGTCCATGCAGCACAATCTTTGTCGAAACCCTGCTTGCACAACTGATTGTGTCTCATCTGATGTCTTTCATATGCGCGACAGGATAGTCTTTGTGAAGAGCTTGTAGAGTACACTCAGTACACACACCTCTAACACCGGAAACATATCGGACGGTAGTTACGAAGATCCTTTCGGTCACCGTTCTTGGGTATGACGCCCATGCGCGAGATCCTCCACTGTTCTGGTATTTTCCTTTCTAAATGTAAGAAAGATATCATTTGGGTTGCCAGAATCACTTGTAATTTGTGCCCACCAGCTCTAAGGAAATCGGCGGTGATATTGCCTGGTCCTGAAGCTGTACCTCTCTTCATGCTTTCTATCGCAACTCGAACTGCAGAAGGTAGAATACCGCGCGATCTTCCACCAGTAGAGATTTCGGAGTCCGGGCGAGGATTCGTGAGCAGAAAAGGTTGGTGTAGAACCCCTCCATTATCAACCCCATATCACGGCGTGATCTAGTGATGGTCCCATCTTGGTTCACTAGGGCGGATAGCGAAACATTATAGTCGCAAAGGCATCTTCAGACTGGACCGCTTTTGAGTTGTTTCCAAAAAGTCTTCCCACCTCCACCGATGTAAATCCTCCTTCAAAGCTCTTCTACAGGTGGCATTTACTATCAGCAGTGTTAGATATGTTGCAGTAGGATCAAGCTTCAGTTTCCTTCCTTTTTCGAACAACTCCCTAGTCGTTGTGGACGTGGTCAGAACCTCTTGTTTGTGCAACTGAGCCGCGAATTAGCATAAGTTTTTAGTCCTTCGACAAGCAGCGTATAGTCCTTGACTGAGTCCACATTTATCTGCCAGCCATATGAACAGCATTTTATTGAGAATATCCTCATACATATACACACGACTATACACGATTTGTTGTTTTCTTTGCCGATGACAGGTGTTATTCTCCAGCTCAGAGCTGTACCGAATCCTCGCAAGAAGACGGTGATTACATCCAGTACAGAAACCAGGTACCACTGAAGTGTCAAAAAGGCACCAATTTCTCTTCTTGAGAATATCGTCGATCTCCGCATGAGTCGTGCCGTTGGGAGACGAGACCTGCTGTGGACTGGGGTCCTACAAGACGGTTTCCATTCCCACTTCATTCTCCTATTCTGTATTTCCCTATCCTATATTGATTTTCGTTACCCGTTCCTCATCTGGCGTTAGAGTCTCCAACAACGAATTTATAGTTCGCCCTCATCAGCTGTATCAGCTGGTGATTAATAGTTGATGACTGTGACTTTTTTCACGCGCATGTTGTAGACGAAGAATGGCTAAGCAATATGATAGGATTTGGTATGAAGAGAATAGAAAGGAAATGATGTGTACGATAGATGGGTGTACGATAAAGCGAATGTTTCCGACACTTCGTAACTGAAACTTCCACGAATGATAAGGGTTCCGTAATGTAATTGGTGTATGTCGGCCTTCCCCTTTTTAGTCTGTTGCAGGGGGGTCACATGGAATTTGATGCCATCAACAGCCTCAAGAAGAGAGCAGAATTCGGCGTCTGAAGAAACTGTTTTGGCATTAGAGGTGCACGGCAAGAATCAGTCTCCACAGTGAGTCAAGAGCTTGCTCGTTTTGTGTATTATCGGCTTGTTTAGTTTGATTTAGACAACAGGACTGAATGGGTCCAACAGTACACTGATAGTGATGTCGATTGTCTCGCGTACGATGCTGGCTCGAACGAGGCTCCTGCTCACCAAGTCTCTCACCAACCCGGAGTCGGGAAACTGGTAGCAGACTTGTGTGGGAGACGTCCGTTCTCTGCTGTCCAAGTCAAAATACTCTAGTCTGGCTATCTCAGGACTCCAGAAAGAATCCACTCGACCAGCGTTTAACAACATCCATGACGAAAGGGAAATCTTCACGCAGTTGCCGAACCTACATGCAAGAAAAGACCTGCGTAGATCATGTATGCGAGGAAACGAATCGAATGCAAGAAATGCTGGAATCCGCACAATAGAGGTAAAAAACGGCTCGTGTAAAATAAAAAGATAAACTGAATAATTTACTAAGCTTAGCACCAATACATTAGAATGACCAAACCTGACGCGTTTGACCCCAACCAAAGAAAATGATGGGCCGTGGCACGCTTCCGCCCCATTTGTTTATTGCAAGAAGACGAGTGCTACCCTTAAAAAATAGGCGATTTAAAAACAGAGGTTACACGTATTGATTGACTTTGAATTTTCTGACATAGAATAGGACGATTTCTCCCAATACTTCATAGAAAAATAAACGAAGCTGAGGCTTACCTGCTCGCATACGATCCGCGCATCAACCAACACTCCGACCTTATCAATACAAGATGGAGAAATATGTGTCGATGGGGATCCCATCTTGAACACAACATCGGATAAAAAACGATTGCATAGTTCTATTTCGCTCTTCCCATACTTGATAAGGCGGGCAAGGCGAGTCTATATGTTCGCAGCTACGTTAATACTAATAGACGACATTATAAAACTTAACACCATTAGTAGCGTTTCCGGTTTAAACAATGACTGGATTAGTCTAAGAAAAAAGATTTCGGAGTTGAGAACTTACCATTTCATCATCGAACTTGATGAAAGGTGTCAGATCGGATAGCTCTAAACTAGGACCACAGTATGTACTTTCAAGATCTACTTGAGCACATGCATTAATCTGCATCAGCTTCAGGGTTTTGAATAAACGGTCTCCCACTGATCTGCAAGATGGGATGTAAACAATATACCATAATGTGGAAACTGTCTTCGATTTAAAATACACGGCGACCATAAAAGGATGAAGCTGTCAGTGTTGGTCAATTCATGAGGGATGCGCCATGCATTCGACTTCATTAAGCAACGTTGGAGATGCATATCTGGCCTTTACAATGGTGGCTCGTGGTGGCTCACAGTGTATCTAGCTAGTGCTGCTATCCTCCCAGACAAGTCTGGTACCAATTTGCCAACCAAAGGATGGAAGGCTTGGTGAGCCTAGGTCGCGTAGATGGACCACATGTGTCTTGCAGGGCGCCTCCGACCACTGTGCTGCATGCGTAGTTGCGGTGACCATAAGCAATACTAAATTATCAAAAATTCCAGTATCTCCCCAAACGTATAGTACGTGCATCGTTTAAACCCAGGTGACTGTATTTTGACATAAACTTGTTCAGATACTTACGTGGACGACTGCAATAGTTGAGAAATGAAATCTTTGTTTAGGACAGACTCCACCAACGCTGGAGAAAGAGCTCGGAAATACGCTAGAGAGTAAACAGTGCTGAGCCAAGCATTTTGAGAGTTTGCTAATTCCGGCCGAACCCGTTTCGAAAGTACTAAAGCCGCAGGACGGCATTCCTGGCAAAGTACAATGAATAACTTAAGCAATACAGAAAAGTGAGGTAGTAATGTAGATGTACCTCAATACCACTTCTCGCCATTCCTGAGACAATAATAGACAGGGATTCGAGAGGAGCCTCATCGACATGGTTGTTCACCCAACGAGCGAGCGCACTCCAGGCCATCATATCACCAAATCGTAGTCTAAACGTTTTACTTAATAATTTAGGCGCAGAGCTGCTTTAAAAATAGGATAAAAGAACAATAAATGGTTCGTAAAGTCCTGACTGTAGAAATTGCTTGTATGCTTGGATGGCCCTTCTTCATTGGATTTGCAGGCCCTAGCATAACTTCCATTCTCCAGAGACTTGCTGGTTTAGCCACTGCGGTTCCCTGGAGTCCCGAGGCTAGCCAGACTAAAGTCTGCTCTAGGTGGTCACCACCACAGGCAGTTGAAACCCTCGTAAATTAAAGGGAGATTTGCCACCATGCGACCAGTTTGATATCAAAACGGTGGTGGATCTTGGTATTGGTATTGGTTTACTTTTGTCTGGGCTTCCTGATGGAAACACCGGATTCCTTCTCAGCCTGAGAGACCCTGTTGGGGGAATGGACCACCTTGCTATATATCGCAGCCCAACACCCAGGAACCCCACCCAGCAGCGATAAAGTGGTAATCTGTTGGGAGGTCACTGTACAATAGAATTATGAAAAAAAGTCGTGGAGAGATCAGACCTGCTGAACGAATTCACAAGAGACGAGACATCCGCCCAGTTATCAATATTATTAACGTCAACTAGGAGATCTTTCGCCAGGCGCCGTTGCACACGGGCATCGAAGTAGCTGAGCTTGGCGCACGATGCGACTAATGATCCCAACTGTCGTACAGACAAGGTAGTCTGATGACTGCAAATTTTTCCATTTAACGAAGCATTGAGAACAAATCCATAGTTCAGGGATAGATATGTACCAAAATAAACTAACTCTGTAATTCGTGCGGATAAAACTGGTAGCAGCTTCTTATCACGATATCCCCGCTCAGCAAACTTATTCATCAGTGAACACATTTCACCAACGGTAAGTGCACAACAGGACAGATCACTACCAAGTAATTGAATGGTTTTCTCAGCGGCAGCTTGTGACACTTTCTTATCGTTCAAATCCCAATGACTGAGTATGGTAATCAGAATATTCGCGCTGTCAACGTGCCTTAAATAACAAGCACATTGAGGAAACGCAAAGATGATATTCTGGCCATAAAACGAAGTACGGACCGTATTTGAGAAGCTAGTACTTCTTGCAGTACTGGTATTACTTCTTCTGGCCAAACATAACCAGCCCGATGGCTCGCTATCAAGAAGGGTACTACCGAAGAAATTGAAAAGTCCGCTTCACCTAGAATAGCTATTCATTACAAGTGTGGAAAGACAACTACAATGATGCTGAGATATTTGCAAAACTGCGGACCACCGGCGTCTGCGGTGGGTAGCGAATACGCTACCACTCTTTCCGGGGACTAACCCGTTCGTCACCACACCATGCCGATCCTTCATTTTGCCTTCCTTAAGTGGACAAAGTTTTTGGAGTTCTTTTTCAATAGCAACAATAAAACGAAGCTTTTCGTGCATGCACGTGTACTGATTCAGTCCTGCTCTCCGTGTACCTGGACATGAAGCAAAAACACCGGCAACTTTTACTCGTTGTTGCTGTGCACGTACTATTTTGGCTGTCTCCCAGTTAGTTTTTTATCAACCAGTGCCATCAATGCCGATTTGGGCGGTCCAGATCAATCCCGTTGATGGATGAGTGGTGATGGCACTGGTCGATAGAAAACTGAGAGATAGACGACACAAAGGATCCGCATAGTGTGGTGCTGAACGCGTTAGTCCCCGAAAGGGTAATAGCGCGTTCACTCCTCACCGCAGACATCTGCGGTCCGGAGTTTTGTAACTATTTCGGCATCATTCCGATTGTATCACACATAACACCCTGCCGTGAAAATTGTAAAAGGCAGTAAATAAAAAGTTAATATTGTCGAAAGACAGTTTTAAGTCGCTCTTACCGATCTTTTCTAGAAATTTTTTTTCAAAACTCTGAAACATCTTCTCTTCTTTGAGATCAAGCTCAAGCAAAATAGTCAGAATAGCAATGAGATCGTCGTTCACAACCACGTTTGCTATATTAGCATCACTTGATTCCTTTCCGTATCTGAATTACAGAGCTCAAAAGTGAATTTTCCTGTCTATGAAACCATCATGCCGTACTTCTTTATGAACTCATGAGCAGCTTTTCTGTCTCTGAACAATGTAAAGGAAGCTTTTAGTATCCTCAAATAATCAGACAATGAGAAATGGTGCGCATTCCTTCTTGCCAACTGAAAGAAAACGTTTCCCAGTAAATGAATACTATCCTTACAATCGCTTGATGATAATACTATGAAGTAGACTTACATTCTTAAGGTCTTCAATACTAGAAATATCCGTGGTCGGAGAGACTGTCCGCTGTATAGGAGAAATCTCATTTTCCGAAGATAACAATTCGACCAGATCTTTAAGATACTCTTTAACACTTTCTTTAAATGCAGTCGCCTTCTTATGTCTCTATTCAGAACATAAAGGATAAAGGATAAAGCTTTCCACGTTGATGAATCCTTGAGGGATGCACCATACATTCACCTTCAAAAGCATCGTCGATGATTGAACGCATATCCGGCTTTTGCAATGACTCCCGGCGGTCTACCGTTCTATCGAGCAGATGTCGCTATCCACCCAGAAAAGTCTGGTACCAATTTACCGACTCTGAAGGGATGGAAGGCTTGGTGAGCCATGCGCGCGGGGACCGATCCCACGTGTGTCTCAGTGGCGCCTCCAACCACTGCGCTACACGCGCCCTCTCAGTACCCGCGTCTGTCATCCAGAACACGATAAAAACTGTCACTTCTAAACGAATGCACCTTTCAGAGGGTCCTCAGACGGAACTGCAGCAGTTGTAGTAACAGTTGCTGTACATCTTCTTAAAATAGCGCGCGAGTAACTGGCATAAACTTGGAGTGCACGTCGTAACATACTCTCTTCAATAATAGCCCTAACTAGTACGATATGAGGTGTTAGACTTGCCTAAAAACACCTGAAAAAATGGTTCCTTGCTCTATGTTTCATAAAAAGTCTCGGGCATTAAGACCACTTAGAATCAAAAAGTGGACTACCAGTGATACGACCAAAAACAAAATTGTAACTTTTATTCTAAGAAAACACCTGTCAAAAGCAGTAATCAAGTCAAGCCTAAGTCAAATGATCAACCAAGTCTCAATACATTAATGAAGGTGGGAATTCTAGAAATCCACGATCTCAACAGAAACGTAGAAGAGAACGAAACATAAGCAAGGAATGATACGTGCCGACAGTCCACATCCTATCGGAATAGATAAGGACTACTTTCCATTTGATTAATTACTGCTGCACAAATACATTCGTGTACTCCTTTGCAGGTATCTTTTGCCGAAGCCATTAGAGCCGGAAGATGTTCCACGTGTACACGGTTCTGTAGTTCAACTAAGACCACTTCATCTTCACCTCTTAACGTCGCTAACTAGAAGCAACACAAACAAAGTCTTTAAAAAATTAGTGTGGCATAAAGCCAATGAATCAAACATACTGTTATACGTGGAAGAAGATCACTTTCCTCCCTTTGGTTCACATCAACAACCGGTTGGCCTTCTACGATACTACAAGTTGCTGCCGCAACTATACCCTTCATGGGTATTCCTGCGTCAGTCATAGCTAATGAGGCTGCATTTACGCAAGCAGCGAGATGTGAGCCATCGCCCTTCAAACGGATATCACTCCAATTGTTTGAAATGTAGTAAAACTTGAATGTATGGGAAGTTCTAAAAGTCTGGTGCTAACATACAACTAAGTTTATCGATGACCAATACCTGAATGACCTGACAGTAGATGTCGATTTGAGATAGTGGATACAGATAAGTGAGCACTGCTGCTTCGAACGTCTTCTCGATCAGTCGTTCTATTTCCATAGACTTCCGATCAGCACGACTACGCTGCCTGCGCTCGACCCCAGCAAAACGGGTGATGCTCAAAATGACTTTCTATTTCGAGGAATATAAAAATTGTCCTTTTTAAATGCAGGAATAGAGTTAGACTAGTGGAATAAAAACCACAACATAGGGATAATAACATAATAATAACACATCATAAATAAAAGGATAAAGCTCTTGGCACAATCCCTGAAGGATGCGCCATGCATTCGACTTCATTATGGATCGTTGGAGGTGATTGAATTCATATTTGGCCTTTACAATGACTCGCGGTAGCCTACCGATGTATCGAACCAGTGTTGCTATCCTCCCAGACAAGTCTGGTACCAATTTGCCGACACCGGAGGGATGGAAAGCTTGGTGAGCCCGGAGCCCGGGGATCGATCTCAAGTGTACTGCAGGGCGCATCCGACCACTGCGCCACAGAACAACTTCATGACAAACACGCACCTGAAGAGGCAATTAATAGCACAGCGATCTTCTAACTGACGAGACTTCTTGCCTTCAAATGGGCCGTAAACAGCACAAAGAACCTGAAAAATAAAGTCAGGACAAAAAACATCTATGTAAAATAACGTGGTTTGGGAAAACTTGCCTTAGTGTTTCCTTGCTCAAAAAAAGCTGAACCGTCCGCATCAGGAATTGTACCAAGAGTAGCAGTAATATTACGTATTTGATGTGACCTTCTGCCATCAAGGCGAAACCCATGCTCAGAAACGATGTTCATAGTTTGAAGTGATTAACAGATAAGGAAAACCTAAACAAGACACGATTCACTAAAAGGAAGAATGATATTCGAGTCTGAAATGAAGTATTTTCCCAACAGTTAACCGCCTCATCATGGCTGGGAGGTGTTCCGGGGTGTCGGACTACGATGTACAGCGGAGGGATTCACCCACTACCACTCTCCCCTCACCAAAAAACAGTCTCCCGAACTGAGGAGTTCGGCGTTTCCATCAGGAAGCCTAGCTAAGAGTAAACTAATACCAGGATCCGCCACCGTCTTGCTATCAAAGTCACATGGTGGCAAACCCCCCTTTGATTAACAAGAGCGGCAACTGCCTGTGCTGGTGATGACCTAGGGCACACCTTCGACAGTTGACCTCGGGCCTATAGGGGACCACAATGTGTAAACCAGCAAAACTCCGAAACAATGGAAATTATGCTGGGACCTGCACAACCAGTGAAGACGGGCCAACCAAGTATCCAAGTGACTAATGAAGTATACCTCAAGTAGCACGATCCTCCTCCAATAGGAAGCTTTTCTACTTCTCCCTTAACTTTTCCGCCTCCTTTGTAGAAGTGGCGACAGCCTTTACCGTTTTAGTTGGTGTTGCTTCTCCTTGTTTGAAGAGAATCTTTGGCGCCTGTTCTGCGAATACTAGCATTAGACGACGATTGACTCGCATTTGCTTGTCAATACCTACAAGTAAAATGTGCAGTACTGTGTTGTATTGTTCCTAGAGACCCGAATAAAAGCTTAAGAAGTCTGCATAGATGGAGTACAGGCAGTATAAAATGCAATCCTACCACTCACATCGCGTAACACAACCGTCTTCTGCTACGGTCAAATTAGGCGAGTTGTACTCACGAATACAAGAAACGAAACACTTCTCCGTTAAAAGATTGTAAACACTGAGAAACTCTCGAAGCTGAAATAATTAATTACTATAAAGGATAAAAGACAGAGCTCTCGCCGTTGACCTATCCCTGAAGGATGCGCCATGCATTCGACTTCATTAGGGATCGTTGGAGGCGACTGAATTCATATTTGGCCTTTACAATGACTCGCGGTAGCCTACCGATGTATCGAACCAGTGTTGCTATCCTCCCAGACAAGTCTGGTACCAATTTGCCGACACCGGAGGGGTGGAAAGCTTGGTGAGCCCGGAGCCCGGGGATCGATCCCATGTGTATTGCATGGAACCTCCGAACCACTGCCTTACGCATACCCTTTAACTACTATAAATAAGAAAGACAACAACGCTGGGTGGTACGCACCTGTTGTAAGTCCTGATGTTGGAAGCTCATAAACACCGTTTGAGGTAATGGTCCCTGCAAGATAAAAACTGTCTCCGGTTGATTCTATGGTTATGATAAGCCGAAAATTATGACATAAGACGAGATTTAACCAATATGACGTGATCAAATATTGTCAATTGTTTCGTATTTACTAAACGGCCAACATAAAACTCTCATCGGACGATTTTTACAAAAACAAATGTAGCACTACTTATTTAAAACCTATGCTTCTCATTGCTCAAGAGGTACAACTAGTAGCCGATGAGTACATTTCACTAAAAATGACCATCTTTAATGAGTAAGGGACGGAAATCACAGGAATTCAGTACGAAAACTCCGGCTAGGGTTTCACGAAAGGTCATCGAACTGATAATGGAGCAAGTAGTTGATTTAAGCCGGAGATCATTAACAAAAATGGATCTTTAGGTACCAGTTCAATGAATTTCTTCCAGGATACTCATCCTTGGTTAAGATATTGATTATCCATGTCTATAACACTAAAACCACTTAGTTCTACTCTCCTCAATTAGTAGGATACATATAGAATACCAGCACGTGCTTGCGGCTTCTCGTCCATGAGAAAGAAAGTTTCTAAATGGGACATGCGCCGAAGTGGATTGGAGCACGTCATCATGGTCGCGAAACTGAGTCCTCTACCGGACGACTCGAAATCTAAGACCTCTATAAAATTCGCTAATGCATATTGTATTAAACATTTACTACTTACATTGTTGTTTAACTGCTTCCCATGTAATGTTTTTTCTAACACCTAATTGCTGTTAAGGCAAGGAAGCCATTCCGTTCTAGTTCATGAGTGCAAGCATTGACATTCTGCTACGGATTCAACCCGAAAAGCAAACCCGAAAATCGTTACCAAGCGGAGATGGATCGACAGACAGAGGTGCCAGTTCAGCAGTTGACGACGTCCATTTTCGCCATCGGGACTGCTATCCCCTGTATCAAGGTATCCGAAGGCGTTAATCGAAGCTAACCATCTGGTGACTACTACAAAGGTTCCAGAAGAGAACCTTAACTGCTCAACAATCATAGTGAGCCTGAGGTGTCTGCAAAACTCAGACCTCTTCTCAGATTCGAATCAGTGAGGACCCTTTTCGGTGGCTCACCTATTACCCATACCACTGAGGCCTTCGTCCTGCCTTCCTCTCAACCAATTTTTTCCTTTGCTCAGTAATGGTTTATCATCTGAAAGATAGTGATAAGAAGTGTTGGTAGTTGGATCCATAAAAGTTGGAAAGGCTCATTAATAGTTTCTCCATAAAGTTTGAAAGTATCTTGTCCTTCTGTTCAGATTGGAATAATAACATTCTCGTTTTTCTTTTGCGCTTTCTTCTTCTTTTTCCCTAAATCCGTCCGTTCTTTTTTTGAGCGCTGCTTCGAGGAAGTAAAGCACTCATGTAGTTGTCGCTCCAAGAAGAGTTTTACTTCCTTCGATTTTTACTGTTTATAACCTAAAATATCGTGTGAGGCTATCTATTTCAGTGGTATTTGTGACCATCATTGCTATTAAATGTTACCAGTATAGCTTAAAAGTAGGATTTTTCGTGATCCTTTTGTGATAGAGAGTTTCATTTCCTCTCTGGTCCGGTCGTCTTTTGGTGTTCAGCCTTTCTACGGCTCCTCAGTTCCAGTCTTCTCAACTGTACTCTTTTCAAACCATATAGTAAGATAAAGCTTCCGAAACCATCGAAAGTCAACTGGTCTTGTTGCATTAATGCCAGAAAGCCATGGCGCTTAAATGAGTTTTTTTAAACGAAAACATGATGATCATCACTTGTGTCCTTCACGTGTTGTTCATTATTTGTACTGCCATGGCAGATTCCTGGTTAAGTACTGGGCTCTTTAGTTCCTGTGAGTGTTTCCATGTGAATGGCAATTTTTATTGTAGTACCAATACCTCCACGTGTTGTTCAGTATCTGTACTGCCGTGGCAAATTTCTGGTCAAGTACTGCGCTCTTTCATTCCTTTGAGTGTTTCCTTGCCAATGGTAGCCCTGTTTTGTGGTACCAATAACGTACTTTGACGTAGCTATACTTTAAATTTAACAATTGTTGTTGAGACGTAACAGAGCGTAAACATGGTCGACCCGACTTGGTAGGACTTCCCATAGTACATTTCTTGTCTTTTGTCGTCCTTAGACAGTTGTTACCTGTATGAAAACCCTCTTGATGGATAGCATTCACTCGTTTATTGATTTTCTTCCTAGCTTAGTTCATGTCGTTCTTTTTTCCTTATGATTAGGTGCTAACACTTTGACAGTACTGTTTATACAACAGCATTCTTCCTAGATTTTATGGATGTTAGGTAATAGACGCCCATTTCACAGACAAGTAGGCACTTAGGTATGGATCCGGAAGCTTCTTACGGTGATGAGAGCCTTACAGCTTCGGTATCCTTGAGAAGACGTTCTCATTCTTTCTCGGACGACTACTCAATCCAGCGAACCAACGACGATGCAACACAATGTAAACTAGCTGCTGTTCAGGTATTTTATCACTTGATTTTTTTCCTTTTAGTTTTTGAGTCAAGCACGGGAAGTACCTGGAGGCCCTACTCACTATCTGCAGACTAGTATGTAGCGTTTACGTTTGCAGAACAGGTAATCGAAACCAAAGTATTGCTATAAAAGTCGCCTGTGGACTTCTGAGATTGATTTTGTCCGATTTTGACGAAAATATTTGATAGTCACTCTTCTTTTGTTATGGATTCTTTTGAGAAGTCCGAGAATGCCATTATCAGATATCCTTTATGTACGACGGCTTCCAAACATAATTATGAAGATTGGAGAATAGTTTTATTTCAGTTAGGGTACTGGAAAGATGAGTTTCTATCGCGATTCGTACAGCGCTGTCCTACCAATAGTTTTCGCCGTGATCCAGAGATATCGATCGGCTACTGGGCAAGAGTATCAGTTATAAATCATCTTGTTGAACGGTTTGTGGAGAAGACTGCAGGACGATGTCAGATCATTAACATAGGTAATTTGTTCGTCTGAGAGATCTTGATTTTTAGTTATAATATTCAAGGAAAAGTCGCGAGAGGCGTAGTGGTTAGAGGCGTCATTTAGTAAAACGCTCAAGGTTGCTGGTTCATCCTCACCATTGGCCAACTAGACCCACCATTCTTCCGAGGTTAGCAGATTTATGGCTTAGTTTTGTGGAAAGGTCTTTCTGATTATCAGTAGCTGGTGACTGCCTATGCAGAAGTTGGGAACGCCCTACTATAACCAACCGAGAAATCCAAACAAAATCTACTCGATCAGCATTAACCAACATGGATAGGAAGACCAAATCCTCAAGCAACACCTGAATCCACACGAAAGTCTGATGGCTTTCGCGGACTTAGTTTGCGAGAAAACCATTTGAATGAAAAGGCTAGGATCTGCAAAAAGTGTGCTGTTGGACTATGAAAAAATAAACGGGTAAAGTTTTCGGCGTAGATCAATCCCTAAGGGATGCGCCATGCACTTGGCTTCATTAAGCATCGGTGGAAGTGATTGAATGCATACCTGCCCTTTACAATGGCTCGCGGTGACTCGGCGATGTATCGAGCCAGTGCTGCTATCCTCGCGAAGTCTGGTACCAATTTGCTGACCCCAGAAGGGTGGAAGGCTTGGTGAGCCTTGAGCGAAGGGATCGATCCCATATGTATTGCAAGGTGCTTCTGACCACTGCGTTGCACGCTGCCATGTTGGACCATATAAATAAAAAAAGTAGAAATGCTTAGAAAAAGGAAAGCTTGCAGGCTGTGGTTCCGATACACTTTTTTGGAGACTAAAGTCCTCCGGAAAACTGGTCCAGAAGTTCGTTGATGTGGACTTTAGTTCGGTGACAGCAAAAAAAATACGTCAAATCCGAAAACCGGGCGCACCTGATCTGGTCAGTTTCTTCAGCGAACCGCGTAAGTTTGTTATGCAAAGTTTCTGTATTATTTTTCTTCCAACAATGTTTCAGAGAGCTTACGAGTTGCGTTTTTTCAATGATTTATATGAGTTCAATTCGTTGCCTTTATGGATCCTAACCATGTTTGTGGGAGTTTTAAGTAGACGATAAAGTTGTTCGGTATAGTCTAGCGTGAATAGGTCAATCTTTTTCGTTTGATGAATAGCTTTTTAAGCTAAACTTACCAGTGCAAAATATTTCAGCCAAAGAAATCCAACACAGCGATTTGCACTGTGGTGACTACAGTTTGGTTGGTGCGGACCTTCGTCAGTGGAATGAGTTCAGGTCAAAACTCGACTCAGTTGGCATTGATACCACTCTTCCCACATTATTTGTAGCCGAGTAAGTGCTCTTTTTAATGACTTAAGTAGTCGTCACTTGGATAGGTAGAGATCAGTTGTTTTATAATGTAGCCGTTCTCTTCATAGATGTGTGCTCGTGTACATGTCAGTGGATCAAAGCGCGCAGTTGCTCAGACATATCTCTTCATACTTTGATACTGTGGTGTTCATCAATTATGAGCAGGTGAGATGCACATGTTTTTACCGCGTAACATTGGCAAATTGTTACCATGTATACTCGTAGCTAGCATACTTGGATGGGCCGTCCTCACTAGTTGTGCGGGCTCCAGCATAATTTCCACTTTCTCGGAGTTTTCCTGGTTTAACCGTTGTATTTCACTGGAGTCTCGAGCTCAACCAGACCCAAATCTGGCCCAGGTCGTCACCACCACAGGTAGTCGTCGCCTTTATGGGTCAGAGGGAGAATTGTCGCTATGCGATCAGTTTAATACCAGGATGGTGGTGGATCTTGGTAATGGTTTACTCTAAGCTGAGTTTCCTGATATAAACGCCGGACTCCTCAGCTTGTGAGATTCTGTTGGTGGTACGAAACTCCCGCCGTACATCGCGGCCCGTCACCCAGAAATGCCTCGCTGCACCAAATGGACGGTGAGCCGTTGAAAGGATTTCCTGTACTAACTCTTCACAGAAACATCTTAACTCGTAGTGAACTTCACTAATAAAGACTCCAATGTGCTGTAAAATAAAAGCCATTGCAGATCTTCGTCGACAAAATGCAAGTTTTCTTTTTATATTTTGTATAGCTTTAAAATTGTGGAATTGTGAAGTAGACACTTTTTCCCTTATTTTTTTTACTCTTCGAAGTTCGTATCTCGAGAGCAAACCGATTCAAAAGCGTGATTTTGTGCAGCAGGATGTGACGATCGCTCTAAATTTAACGCTGATGTTTACGGTCACCACAGTTGCGATTTCTTCAAAATCTTAATTTTCTGATTTATTTTTAGAAAAAAGTTATAGTTCCTTTGTAACCATAGGAGACAGATTCGTCTATGTGTTTATCAAGTCGGTAGATTTTCAAAGTCCTCAGTTATTGGGAATGTTATCTAGATCAACATTGTTGTGTATCAAATGTGCTAAATGGGACACAGCAGTGTGGTTCTTGCACTTGTTTCAGGCTTTCGTTAAGTTATTGCTTTTTCTAGAAGACAGCAGGAACTACTCAGTAATATTTATGCCAAATGAGTGACTTTTAATAGGTCCATACAAAGGATACTTTTGGGAATATTATGGAGAAGAATCTCGAGCAGAGAGGAATTCAGTTGCCAGGCATAGCAGCGTGTTCTGATGTTGAAACTCAGAAGGGAAGGTAGGTGTTTTTACTTTTTGGCTCGTAAAATATGTGTACTGTAGAGCATTTTCTTGCATAGGTTTTGTGACAGCGGTTGGACTCATGTCAACGTCATGGATATGAACACAGTGTATAAAAAAATTTTGACTCAAGGTGAAGTCTCAAGGTACTTTTTCACTTGCTGCTTATTCTTTTTACGACATGGTATGATGTTAAATATACTCACAATGGTGCTGAGATATTTGCAAAACCCTGGAGTGTAGGTGTCTGCTGTGGGGATCAAACTCGCTACTGCCCTTTCCGGCGGTTAACGCTTTTCACCACCACACCATGTGGTTCTTCGTTTCGCTTTTCTCTCAGCCGTGTTTATAGGTGTTATTAACAATCACCCGTTAACGGGATTGATCTGGTGAATACAAATCGTCATCGAACTAAGGCGTAGCCTAAATCACTCCCTGAAAAGGGTAATAGTGGGTTCGATCCTCACCGCAGTCACCTGCGCTCCGGAATTTTGCAAATTTCTGAACACAATTGTGGGTAAATCTCAAAGTAGTTACTAGTATCAGTTCTAAACTTCCTCATTGAAAGTCACGAAAAATCGGCTCTGAAGAAGGCGATACTGCCGAAACGTCATCTAGCGTTGTATTGTATTGTGTTTTTTATGGAAGTAAATGTATGCTGTTTAAAAACCTCGCGATTGCTGAACAAGAAAACGACACATTCATATTCCAATGCCGAGGTTAAGAGAAAGCCGATCCTGGGAACTAGTATCAATGTTCTTGTAAATCAATAATTCCTTGTGTAATCCGCTGTTTGTTTTAGAATTGAAAAGATAGAGCATTTGGATGAGATGGAGTTGTTACGGCAACTTCTTGACCATTATTGCATCTGTTATGCCGTGACTGATAGAACTGAGAAATATGTCAGTCGTCTAGTTTTCCCGGAACTGTGAATTGTTTTTGTTTGTTTATAGCTTTCATTTCTTCGTTTGGTTTTGTTATCCGATTTTTTGCTCCTTCTTAGCCGGCAGTTTATGTGTTTTACTCTACTCCTTTCTTTAGACCAAACAGAGTAATATTTTTATACATCTTTGCAATTTTCTACTGATTACCTTGAGGACTTTCGATTTAGTCCTCTATTTTGTTCTGTCTACCTTCTTCTGAGTTTGATCTTTAATAAAGTTGTTCTCTATATCGTTACCATTTCGTTCAATAGTCGTTAAGACGGATAATATTTGTGTGATCGACAAGATCGGTTCCTATATTCTTCTCATCTCTTCTACTAGTTTAATATTCATGCACAGAAGTTCAGATTGTTAGCATATGTCGCTAGCTCAATGGAAATTGGATTACACTGTTTCGTCACGGAATTGTAGAACGTCGGACAGCGCGTTCAACCCACCAGGCTTCCATCCTGGGGTCACCTCAGCTCAACATCATGTTGGTTCTCTTGCGTTTTTTCTAGTTACAATTTATTCATTTCCTCTTTCTTACGAAGTTAACGATTTCTTCACGAAATATTCTATTTACCTGTCAACGGATTATCAATTTTATTGGTTTTGTTTTCCATTCAGTCATTACGTTGCTCACAGTTCCGTTTTTTAAGGTGGACAGCGAACACGCTTCTGAACAGCAGGAACATCTGGCGAAAAAACGTGCTTGGGATGTTGCTATGGCACCAGCCAAAAGTCTTCCGATGAATATGTTTATGATGTATATGGCGGGAAGAAGTGTGAGTAGTTCAAAATTTCCTCCGGCAAACAGCAGGAACTTCTGGTCTTGTTGCCTCATCTCTCGTGAATAACAAACGAGTGATCCAATAGTACACAGTAATTCTTTTTAGAAGAGAATTGAAGAAGTAGTAACCTGCTATGCTTTACACTCCTCCCTTAGGTTAGGATTCAAATCCTATGTTTGGTTTGGGTTTGGGCAAAAACACTGTGTCTTTATCGATCTTTTTGCCATCAGCAATCACCCGTCAACGGGATTGATCTAGGGAGCCAATATCGGCATTGAACCCAATTAAGCTGAGGCTTAGTTATAATCACAATCTTAACTCTTTTATTTACTGCCTTTTTCTTCTTAATGGCTGAGAGACAGCTGAGAGACATGCAAAGCGAAGGACCCGGATGGTGTAGTGGTGAAGTGCGCTGCTCCCTGGTAAGGACAACAGCGCGTGTTCGTTCACCACTGCATACACCTGTGGTCCGGAGTTTTGCAAATATCTCAACATTTCATACGAGTTATAATTCGAAACATACCCTGCCATTAAGAAGAAAAAGGAAGTAAATAAAAGAGTTAAGACTATGTTTTTATTCTATTTTTCTTAAACTGAGCGAGGACAGACGTTTTTGAGTTGGCCATATTGTGTGCTTTCAATGATGGCAGTTCTTCAACCTGCAGTTGTTTGTTTGTTTTCATAGAAAAGCTGTTGTTTAGTTATAGTCCTCCAACACTGCATTTTGTAGGTATCGATTTTTCCGATAATGATGGTCGGAATGATGTTGTGGCGACCGGTTAAAGCTCTTTTCTCAGTGAATGCAACTTTTAAACCGCTGGAAGTTGGTATTCAAATGCATGGTACCTTCCCAAAGAAATGTAGTACCTTGTTTTAGGACCAAAATGCTGGAAGTTTGATAATTCATAAGATTATATTCATTCTTGGTAATATGGGTGCCATAGCTCTCGCTATTTACAAGGTTTGTTTGCAAAAATGTGTGTGTGGCTCATATTTTGCGTATATTTTACACGGGTCCTACTTCAGGTACACACCATGGGTCTTCTGCCAAACACACCGTCCGATTGGCTTGAGTTCATTCCGCAACCTCAACGTGTACAGTATTCAATCGTTAGCAATACTTATGTTTGAGATCTAGTAATCGATCGAAATTCATCTACATTGACATATGCCACATCTCGATGACTACGTTTAAGGAAAACATGGTTGTGTGCCATATTCAGGGTTAAGCAACGTTTCCAGTTGTCCTAGCGACTTTTCGCGAAGGGTAGTGACGTCACAGATTTTTGCTCTTACGTGCTTTTTTGGATAGCATAGATGTTTTTTATCACTGCACTTTGCTCTAAGCAATCCCGTTCACAACTATGCTTTATTTTTTTGCTTCATTTCTTTGCTACTGTATGCTTTGTGTTCATGATAAATACCGTGTCCGTACTTTCTTCTTCCAATCGGATGAGAAAAAGAGCATTTGGTATCGATGTGAATGACGAATAGGCATAGAAAATGCCCTAAGAGTTGTAGTGTCACCTTGTAACTAAACCTATTTGTCCGCTTTTTATCTCTACAGACTAGCTCAGTTATCTGCTTAATATGTTTCAGCAATTTTGTTTCAGTCTAACTTCCCTGTCTTTGGTCAGTCTGGTACTGGAAAGGGCAATAACGCAGTGCTTAGAGGTGCCTTGCAAAACACAATGGTTCTTGGTTCGATCCTGAACTCTGGTGCCACCTAGCCTTCCATTCCTCAGAAGTCGGGAAATTGCGTCATTTTCTTGTTCAGCAATCGCGAGGTTGTTGTACAGCATACATTTACTTCCATAGAAAAACACACAATACAATACAACAGTAGCTGACGTTTCGGTAGTATCGCCTTCAGAGCCTGAAAAGGTATACTGATATACAATTTACTAGGCCAACCTCTTCAATAACAGTTACACAAAGACGAAAGACTCTTTGGTAACTACACGATCAACAACCTCTCGAAAAACCCACCGCTTTTTCGTGACTTCCAGTGAGGAAGTTTAGAACAGCTGATTATAGTCGCATGTGGTTCACGACTGCACCACCCCACATCAGAAATTGATGCGAAGATACGGGACCAGGTCGCGTATGACCTCTAGGCATTCCTCTCTGCTATTCATTGTAGGGCTTTTGGCATTGATCCAAAAAGCCTCTGGGAGTTTTCGCGCTGGTGTTTTGGACTCCTGTGCAAGGTTATTGACTTTTACTTCAAAATCGTCTCCGCTATGCTTTTGTATCCTATGCGTGCATAGTGGAGTACTTTGATTGCTTTTCGTTTGCCATCTAGGTGTTCTTTTATCCAGATACACAAGGATCTGCCCGTTTCGCCAATATATTCGTCTCCGCAAGTACCACAAGAGACCAGGTATATCGTATGTAAACTCATGCAATCACCATCCTAGCCGTAAGAGCTAATTAGGCAATTTGTTGTTTCACATAGACGGTCATACAGGCGGTTACGAACTAAGTGACGACGTAGAGTAGCCGGCGGTTTCTCAACTATCGCTACCGATCCCTCTAGCCCTACCCTTTTCTAGGCATCGTTTTTTAGCTATGCTTATTTCATCGCTAATAAAGCCATAAAGCATAACTACAAAACGATGCCTAAAATAGGGCAGGTCTAGAGGAATCGGTAGCGATAGTCGAAATTGTATGGCCGTCTGTGTGAAACAACAAATTGCGTAATTTGCCCTTACGGCAGGGACGGTTATTGCATGAGTTGAGGTACGACACACCTGATCTTTTGTAATAATTGCGGAGATGAATATATTGGCGAAACGGGCAGACCCTTGTGTATCCGTATAAAAAAACACCTAGATGGCAAACGAAAACTAAGACGAAGCACCCCACTAGGCACGCATAGGATACAAAAGCAAAGCGGAGACGATTTTGAAGTAAAAGTCAATATCCTTGCACAGGAGTCCAAAACACCAGCGCGAAAACTCCTTGAGGCTTTTTGGATCAATGCCAAAAACCCTACAATGAATAGCAGGGATGAATCCTCGAAGGTCACGCGCGACCTGGCCCCGTATCTTCGCATCAATTTCTGATGTGGGGTGGTGCAGTCACCAACCATATGCGACTATAATCAGCTGTTCTAACCTTTCTCATTGGAAGTCATGAGAAAAACGATGAGTGTTTCGGGGAGCTGTTGGTCATGTAATTGCCATAGAGTTTTTCGTCTTTCTGTAAGTGTTATTGAACTGTTTGGCCTATAAATTGTGTATTAGTATGCCATTCCAGGCTCTGATGAAGACTATTCTGCCGGAATGTCAGCTACTGTTGTATTGTGTTGTGTGTTTTTCTGTGGAAGTAAATTTATGCTGTTTAACAACCTCACAATTCCTGAACAAGAAAACAACGCATTCATAATCCTACGCCAAGATTAATAGAAAGTCGCTCCGGAAATTGTTACCAGACTCCTCTAGGAGGGTAGCTGCACCGAATTGGTGTATTGGTAGGACACAGCGAGTCATTGGCAAGGTGTGCCTTCAATCATTGAGCTACGCGCCATGCATTCGACTTCATTAAGCATCGTTTGAGGTGACTGAATGCATATCTGGCCTTTACAATGACTCGCGGTGGCCTACCAATGCATAGAGCCAGTGCTGTTATCCTCCTAGGCAAGTCTGGTACCGTTTTGCCGGCATCGGAGCGATGGAGGGCTTGGTAACCCTAGGGTGCGGGGTACGAACCCTTGTTTCTTTGCGGAGCGCCTCAGACAGCTGCTCCACACGCACCACATTAAGTTAAGTACATGGGGCTAAATGCGGGCCAAAACCACCAAAGGTCAAAGTTTGACATCCCATTTATCTCGAGTAAGATCTATGCATAAATTCGTGGGTTTGACAACATGGATTTGAATTGTATCTCTTGCATCGATCTGGCAAAAAGCCAGGTTTCAAGTGAATCCGATGGTTGTTTTCTTGTAATGTAGATAAATTTTCTATCACTTAAACTCGCCTATGATCCAATTTCGATACGTCATGGTTGAATTGAGACTTTTGATGTGTTTAGAGTTCCAACAAATGGGCTCCAGTAGGTGAAAGCAACAAGCATCCTGTGATTTATGTTTTTGCAAAAACAAAAAGTGCCTTTTAAAAATAAGGATATGATGCTGTTAGCGACATCACAGTGATTAAAGTAAAGCGTACAAGTAGGGAATTTACAAGTACCAACTCGAGTCGATCGATGATCAGAGACGCTGCAGGTCACGAGTTATAGGTGGTCTTGACCCACGGGTTTGAGGGGTTTCTGTTCTTGGGTTTTATGTTCGTTGGTTGGTTAAACTAGTATTTCTGCAAATCATTAGTGCCTTTTGTCAAACTTGGCTTTTGTTTCTTGCTCAAATATTTGCTAACGTGGAAATAAGTGAACCTCTCTTTTTTCGCAGCTTTTTTTTAGCGACGCTGTTAACATTTTATTTACTGCCTACTACAATTTTGATAGCAGATAGAAAACTAGCTGAGAGGCAGGCGAAACAAAGGACCCGCATGGTGAAGCGGTGAACGCGTTCGCCACTGGAAAGTGTAGTGGCGTGTTCGATCCCAACAGCAGACACTTGCGGTCCAGAGTTTTGCAAATTTCTCAGCATCACTGTGGTTATAGCGACCCTGACACCTGATCCGACCACTTGAGTTTTGATACTTGTTGTCCACAAAGTTGGGAAAGATTTTTAGGTTCTGCTCATGTCTTAGTGCCTGTAATGGACTACTCTGTGGTACTGCAAACACCGTAGTCAGTAGATTGCTAAGAAATTGAGTAGATTAAGGCTAAGTAAGTCCTTAGTTCCCTTAGATTTGCTGTGCAACCTTTTCTTTTTCGTTTTCATGTGCCAGCTATTACACCGTCATCCGGCATCTTGTATTCCATGTGTAGTACTCGTTTTATAATTAGTTTTTAACATGTTTCTGTGCTAATAGGAATCCTACCTGTACTTTAGTTTCCTATGAGAACAAGTCCTTACTTCATTTGTAAGCTTTATCCTTCCAACTCGAGCAAGCTTTCGTTTTCACGTACTTTTCTTAGCTCGAAAAAGACTTATTAACAGTTATTGACCTTCAGGCTAGCGAATTTCAGACATGTTACGAATCTCCGGAAGAACTCGGCCTATCCATCGGACCCTGGCCTCGTTTGGTACTCCAATAATTAAGGAGATTAACCGACTTCTCATAGCAAATCGTGGTGAGATTGCGATTCGAGTAATGAAGACTGCAAGAAAAATGGGTATCGAATCGGTGGCAGTGTTCTCCGACGTTGACAGGAATGCGCTCTTCGTCAAGAAGGCTGACAAGTTAGGTTCACCTTCGCATTTCTTAACGTCTGTTCTTTCTTCGTATCGGTTTTTACCCATATACCAATGACTTCTATGTAAACTGAACCATCGTAAGAATTAAATTCGACATTTTGAATATAGGATACTTTGCAATTTCAGGCATTCCACATAGGACCGGCAGCTGCGGCACAAAGTTATTTGAATATCGATAGAATAATTGACACTGCTATCAAATCCGATGCTCAGGCTATTCATCCAGGCTACGGTTTTCTATCTGAAAATGCGAAATTCGCCGAACAATGCGCTGAAGCTGGTCTGGTGTTTATTGGTCCTCCGGTTCGAGCTATCCGTGATATGGGCACTAAAAGTCTCGCTAAACGGATTATGCAAGATGCTAAGGTTTGTCCAAAACATTTGGTGTGAATATTCGAACGTACACGAGAATTTCATAAGTGTTTAAACATCTGGTACCTCCCGCGTCCCTCTGAATTCATGTCCTTTTAGGTTCCTGTGGTCGAGGGTTTCCACGGTTCTGATCAGTCCGACGGTAATCTTAAAGCGCATGCAGAGAGGATTGGTATGATCCCATGTTTTTATAGTTCTGACAACATGCTGTCTTTCTCTGAATATGCTCACTCTTAGGTTACCCCGTGATGCTCAAAGCGGTTTATGGAGGCGGTGGCAAAGGTAAGAATATCTTCTGTGAAGTTTTTTAATATGATTCTCACTTTTAATATTTATGGCATGCGGATTGCGTGGTCCGAATCAGAGTTCGACGAGAAATTGGCATCTGCGAGAAACGAGGCAATGAAATCATTCGGAAACGACGAAATGCTAGTTGAAAAGTTTGTTGAGAGGCCACGTCATGTGGAAGTTCAGGTAATTCCATGCATTTATTTCTCGTTCTTACTCTTATATAAGATGTAGAGTAGCAATTATGACTTATTATTTATGTATCTACCTGATCCCCCAACGGTTTACCGCCTCATCGTGGCTGGGAGGTGTTCCTGGATATCGAACTACGACATACAGAAGTCTCCATCTGGCAGGGTCTCCCAAGCTGAGGAGTCCGGCGTTGCCATCAGGAAGCCAATCTAAGACTAAACCAATACCAGGAGTTACCATCGTCCTGGTGTCGAACTAGTCGCTTGTTGGCAAATCTTCTGATCCACAAGTGCGGTAAGTGCCAGTGGTGGTGACAACCTGGGCTGAATATTGGATAGGCTGACCTCGGGACTGCAGAGAACCACATTGGTTAAACCAGCGAAACTCCGAAAAATGGAAATAATACTGGTGTCCTCATGACCAGTGAGGACGGGCCGTCTAAGTATCCAAGTAAGTAGATATCTACTTGATGCCTTACAGAACAATCCTTTGAGGCTGAACTTTTGAAAATAAGAGCATTTTTTCAGTCATCAGTCTCAAAAAGAGCGGTCTTTTTTTAAGACCGACTAAAGGTTCTTTCTCAATAGGATCGGTCATTTCTTTAGCAGATGTCGGAATATCGACTTATGCCGGCTCATCGCTTTTATAGGTAGAATTTAGTTGTGCAGCTTAGCAAGGAAGACGTTTATGAATGCAGACAACTGAATGTGTTGTACCTGTAGATGATCATACGGAAGTCCCCGCTTGCCCGAAGCCATTCCCAGCATGCCAAGGCACCCCGATCATCCAACGTCTAAGCCATCGCTGAGTCAAATCCATAATCCTTGTACAGCCTCCCAGGGTCAACCACCGAGGTTACCAGGAGGATATGCAACAGTGATATTCTTGGTATTGACAAGTCCGTATGTCCTTCAAGACGTAGTGAAGAAGCCTTGAAATTCACTTAAAATATTTCGTTTTTCCGTATTTGAAACCTTCAGTAGATCTCATTTTGAAGACAATTTAGTATATTAAGCCAGCAAATTAGTGTTTAAGGTCTTTGGGGATCATCATGGAAACTACGTTCATTTATGGGAACGTGATTGCTCTGTTCAGCGGAGACATCAGAAAATCATCGAGGAGGCTCCGGCTCCACTTATCAGTTGGTGTTTTCGCATCTTCGTCTTTTACTTTGAATCCTACAATTTCTTCTGTTTTTACAAGAATTCGAGTTTAGTTGCCAGTTCGATTTATGCTCTGTAAAATCTCGGGTCACGGTTTAAAAATTCGATTTGTCAAGTTACTATCCTTGGCTATATTCGTAACTAGTTGTTAAGTGCATATTACGTAGATTGTAAAAAAACACCCATCTTATTTCAAGGCCAAGAAACCCGTCTTCGGCTTGGAGATTCTGCCGTACGTGCTGCCGCAGCTGTTAACTACGTAGGAGCAGGAACTGTGGAATTCATTTTAGATCCAAAAGGAGATTTCTACTTTATGGAGATGAATACTCGCCTTCAAGTTGAGCACCCTGTTACTGAAGCTGTTACGGGTGAGTATTCGTCTGTATGGCTAAGAGAACATAATGTTAATGCTACTTACCTACTTGAGCACTTGAGTGGCCCGTCTTCACTGGTTGTGCGGGCACCAGCATAATTTCCATATCTCGGAGTTTTGCTAGTTTGGCCATTGTGGTTCACTGGAGTCCCGAGGTTAGTCTTTTCAAAGTCTGCTCCAGCTCGTCACCACCACAGAGAGTCGCCGGTCTTGTGGATAAGTGGGAGATTTTCCGCCTTGCGACTAGTTTGGTACCAGTATGGTGGTGCATCTTGGTATTGTTTGCTCTTAGCTGGGCTTACTGATAGAAACGCCGGACTCTTTCTCAGCCTAAGAGACTGCTTGGGAGGATGAATTCCTGCTGTAGGTCACAGCTCGATATCCAGGAACTCCTCCCAGCCACGAAGAGGTGGTAAACCGCTGGAAGGATGAATGGTTTATCGCCTCAAAATGGCATGGGTTCTTCCTGGGCCCTAGGAACTAAAGGTCGCTATTCAATAGTCAGACAGAAATGTTTGCCTTTTCTACTCACAAGATTACTTAACAAAAGACTGAATGCTTTCAATCGTAGGTATCTCGGAAAAGTCCATTCGCAAGACAGCGAAGTTCCTTTCAATCCGTGTGAAACGGCGACTGTGTGTAATGAAAAATTGTGAATTCCCTCATACATCTATGTTTGAATTTTATTTAGAAATCTTGCCCAACTAGGAACTAAGAAGAGGAAGGAAATTATGTTTGGAAATGGCTATTAAATAACTTCTGAGTGCATTAATTTTGCGGTTCGATTAACTTTTGGATCCAAACTGACAGTTAAAACGTTTCAGGTACCGATCTTGTTGAATGGCAATTGAAGGTTGCCCAGGGCGAAATGTTACCTCTAAAACAAGAACAGATACCTCTTAATGGGCATGCATTTGAATGTAGAGTTTATACAGAAGACACAAAAGGAGGCACTTTTATGCCAACGGCTGGTTCGTTTCATTTTTAAATGTATTTTTTGCCCTTATTACTGTTGAGGTCTGAATTTTGTTCTTGTGTAGTTATTTGACAAAGATCTTCTCGGGTTTCCCAACTTATTTCTAGGGCGGTTAGACTACGTTTCGTTTCCGACAAACGCTCGGGTAGACACAGGTGTTGTATCTGGAGATGAGGTTTCAGTTCATTATGATCCCTTGATTGCAAAGGTAACCTTTAAGGATTTTGTTTTATGTGTTGTCTCACAAATGTTGTCTTAAAGGTCAGTGCTGGCGGCCGATAGATTGTTTGACCTATGATCCAAACTATAACATTCCTGTAGAAATCTACAGTTTATCTCTTTATATTATTGTCTTTCGAAATTCCTCTGTGAGTTCTATTAAAACCTTCGTATAGGTTGTCGTTTGGGGTGCAAATCGAGCAGTGGCAGCGGCCAAACTTGATGCTGCCCTTTTAGGAACGCGTATCAGTGGACTTCCTACCAACATTCAGTTTGTCCGAACTATTCTCGTGCATCCTGAATTCGCAAAGGTAGTTCAGTTGATTTTGTTGTGGTAACTTTTAAAGTCTTCAGCTTATCGTAACTAACAACTTGAATGTATGCCATACAAAGCTTCTTGTGTGAGTTTCGCTTTCTTCAGGGCAACGTCTACACTGACTTTATACCAGATTACCAAGCAGAGTTGTTTTCTGAAGTTCACCAATCGGACGAAGTGGGTTTCTTTAGAAATCACTGGGTGGTAATTTCGCTAAAGGGACTATGGTGTTTATAGGTGTAGCTAGTGAAATTATAACGGATAGAAAGTTGTCGCTGTTTTCTAGCTGAACTGAAAAAAGATAACTTGCCCCTTAGTTGACGTTTTGGCGGTTTTTGTTTTCACACTTGAACTACATAAACTTCTTACCATTTTACGGCGACAGTTGGATGTTCTTTTATAACCCACTTCGATGGACAACGGCATCTTCATTTCCCAGCAAATTTTAGTTAAGAAGGAGCTCGGCGTTTTCATTATGATGCTGAGCTAAAGGTATAGTAACCTATACGCGCAATAACTATGGTTCTTGAAGAAAAGAAAGTGGTACTAATACGACATATCCGACCAAGATACGCCACAAATATTTCCTAATCTCACTCACCGCTCTAAGCATTGATTTTAGTCATTTAGTAGAAAACTACAAGATATTTGGTTGTATTAGTTGTCCGTTTCACATATCAATTGCTAAAACTATGCATTGTTCACAATGAGTGGTAAATTTCCGTTAATCTTGCCTCCATTGAAAGATGGGGTCAAGATTTAGAGAAAATTTAGGTGTAAATTATATCTTCGACTTCTTTTGGAATTTCTTATGTTATTCTAGAAAACGTTTACTTTCGCGATAGTTTTTTTGCTGATTGTTCTGTGATTGTAACCTTTGAAGTGTTCACTGTCTTGGGTTTATTAATCTCAGATTCAAGCTGTAAGCGGCCTCTTACTATGATCGCATCTTCTGGCCTAGATAATCTTTTTTGCTGATATAAGAGGCACTGTTTAAGTAGCTAGTGTCCTCGTTATCAAATTCCATATAATATATAAGATACTCCTCCCAATGGTTTACCGCCTCATCGCGGGTGAGAGGTGTTCCTGGTTGTCGTGTCCGGCTGCGAAGTACGGCGAGGGATTCATCTCCCTGGCAAAATCTCCCAAGCTGAAAGGGAGTGCAGCGTTTACATTAGGAAGCCCAATTAATAATGCGGGATCTACCACCATCCCGATATCAAGTTAGTCGCATGGTGGCAAATTCCCCTCTGATTCACAGAGGCGGCGGCTACCTGTGGTGGTGACGACCTGAGGGAGTCTTTAGCTAGGCTGATCTCAGTACTCCAGGGAACCACAGTAACTTAACCAGCAAGACTCCGAAGCAGTGGAAACTGTGCTGGGGCAAGCACAACCAGTGAAGATGGGGTATCCAAGTATCAAGGTAAGCACGTGAGATGCCACGCGAGTATCATCATGTACGGATGTGTAAGCGGCTACGAATTAGTTGACATTTTATCACAACTGAAACATACTGTGTTGTCAGCAATGTCTCTAATTCATCTCTGTGGTTAATATCTCGTTTTCTTTCTCAGTAATCGCGAGGTTGTTATTCAGCACACGTTTATTTTCTTACAAGAAGAACACACAACACAACGTTAGCTGACGTTTCGGCAGTATCGCCTTCTTCAGAACCGTTTTTTACGTGTCTTCCACTGAGAAGGAGCCGCTTATCAGAGTCGCATATGGTTGACGATTCTAGTTAATACTTTGGGCTGAAGCCGGAACCCGTGATACAATCTTATGCCGCCCTTGTTGGAAAAATTCACCTACAAAATGCACGGAAATATGATGAAGAAACGGTCCACAGATTTACTGTGATAAGCAAATGTTTGATCATTTTATCCTATTGGACATTGTGACCTTTCCAGCTTAATTGAGTAAAATGTGCCGAGGAGACAGCCGAGGTAAAATATATACTAAAAACAATGTCGTATTGGTTCATCAAGAACGCGAGATCTTATTGAGCATTGCTGATGTTATTCAAATCTGGCTCCGAAAACGAACGAGCTTTTTTCTATACATTTCATGTCGGAACTTGTTTTTACAACTTCATTGTGCATTTTTAATCAATTTTTTGGAGGAGTTAGCTGAAGGCGCCATTGGTCTTGCTCTTCTCAGTCGTCCAGTTCATCCTGTTGGCCCGTTCCAGCAAATTCCCTTTTTCCGTCTTAATCATGCTGCCCAGCAGACTTATAAATTAGGTTTGCCTTTTTCATCATTTATTGCTACAATTTTTTAATGTCAACTCTTCATACTAATCTTTCTTGGTTCTTTTTATAGGAGAGAAAGAAGTCACATTGTCTTTTCTGAGAAATGACAACATCGAAGTATCTTTCGGTGATCAGAAGAGATGTGTGAAGCATAGTGACGTTGTAATGAATGAGCATAGTATTCGATATACCTTAGAAATGGATGGCCGTCGTTGGATTGCGGAAGTCATTAGGCTTCCAAATTCTGCGTTGGTAAGTGTAATTTTCTGAACTAGACATAAATTTTTTCATGTTTAGATGAAAACCAATCGTTTAGATATGTGGCTCTGGTCAAGCGGAATATAGTACTTCGACCGTCAACTTCATTGAAGAGAGTACTGCAGGCTCAGCTGGAAGCATTCAACATGTTCAAGCTCCAATGCCTGGAATTGTTGAGAAAGTTCTTGTAAATGCCGGTGACGAAGTAAGTATACCTTACTGTAATTCTGATAATTTTAAAAATTTCCGATAAAAGAGCAATATTAACTTTTTATTCACTGCCTACTACAATTTTTCACGGCAGGCTGTTATGTGAAATACAACCGCAATGATGCTGAAATATTTGCAAAACTACGTAGGGATCGAACACGTTATTACCCTTGCCGGGGGCTAACGCGTTCACCATCACACCATGCGAGTCCTCCATTTCACCTTTCTCTCAGTTTTTCTATTTTCTAAAAGAGCGATATTTGGAGAATGACTCCAGTGGTAGAGGCAAAAACAGAGAATGATAGGCAATGGCAGAGTAACAGGGAAAACTATTAGTTATGAACGTAAGTAACGCAGAGCACACTATAAACGGTAGGTTCATACTGACAGGTCTGTTGCCTGCTAAGTTGCCTTTAAATTTTCACTTTTAAGGTAATTCTGATTGTTCATGGTTTATGATTGTCTTAAGGTGCAACATGGCCAGTCTGTTGTTGTGATGACTGCAATGAAAATGGAATACATCTTAAGGCAAGTTAAACTGTTTTTTTTTACATTGTCTTTAGTCCATACAGCACTAATGTAGTAGTATGACTTCAAGGTGTACTATATCGACCCTTCTTAGAACTTTCATCAAAGTTAACACATTTACTACCAACTGCCTTTTTTCTTCACTTGCTCATGAGTCTAGTGTTCTTTCCCGTTTATTTTTGTGGATCGAGTGAACTGACTGTGTTATTTTCCTTACAAAAGCCTCTATATTGGTCGTTCTCAAAAATTTCCACAAAAGGAAATAACACTTTTTTCCATTCGGATCAAAAGTCTTCGTGGTTTAAAGAGTAAATTCGCAAAACTGCAAGGAAATGTACAACTCGATGCGTGTCAAGTGGATTGGAGACGAGGTTAATATATTAACAGTGGGTTGTTCCATACAGGGCTGCGAGGCTGCAGGATTTGGCGGAGAGAACGTGTGCGATTGAACTACTTATGCATCCAGCCACAAAGTTCCATCCAACTTTTGATTTTGCGTTTCATGGAATTCATTTCGACAGAATATTGTACGGGACGCATGTAGCACAATGTTCGGAGGCGCCATGCAATACATGTGCGATCGATCTCTGCACCCGAGGCCCACTAAGCCCTCCATCCTTCCGAAGTCAGCAAATTGGAACAAGACTTGTCTGGGAGGACGGCAGCACTGGCTCGACACTTCAATAGGCTAGCGACAGTTGTAGTATAAGACAGATATGCATTCGGTCACCTCTAATGATGCTTAATGGACTCAAATTCGTGCTGCATCCTTAAGGGATTGGTCAACACCGAGAGCTCTATCCTTTATCCATTATCCTTTATAGTGCACTATATCGCAAATTGTCGTTTTCTAATGTTTCTGTTTATGATTGTCATGTTTTGCAACATCTGCTTTAGGGCTCCTACACACTGCAAGGTCGCCTCAGTATTGTGTTCACCTGGGAAAAATGTTAATAAAGCTGCCGTTTTAGTGAAATTCGAACCACTCAATTAGTAGAAATGTGGAGCTCAACACATCTAGAGGATGATTTTTCTTCAGTTCTGAATTCGTGTTGTTACGTGTGCATTGTACTGCTAACCACTTTGTAAAAATGGCTTTCTTTTAATACTTGCAATTATTTCAATTATAGGACCATGTTTCCCCAAAATCGTACGCAATTTTCGTTAACGTATGTTTTTTTTACTGAATAGTTTTTTTGTGTAGTAGTTTTCCGGTTGCTATTCATTTTTCATGCACTTCACTTTCTCCTTTATTATTATCGCTCATACTTACCGTCTATCAGGTGACTGTAGATCGGGAACAAGTCAGATATAATGTTCTTAACAGGTGATAATAGTTCGGAAGACACTATAAATTGTACTGACCATTAAAGTATTACAGAAATCGCCCAGTTTTGTTTTGTAAGTTTGTTGCTTGGACGTTGCTGTATGTTGGACATTTCCACTCCAACGAGTTCTTGGACTGCGTTCTTGTTATGATATAATGTGTAACTTTGTTTACAAGTACATAAATTATTCATATGAATTTCTAGTAATACAACAGAAATTAAGGCACAATATCTGTAAGAATGGTCGACGTTGGGCAGTGAAGAGTTGTAAGCACTTGGTGAACACACTGTAGTAGATCTAGCAACGTTCTTGAATTTCGCCTGAAATGTGGACCATTCGTTCCGTCCATTCTTTTGGATATTCAATAATAATCAATACCAAATTCGTGTGACTACACCTAATTTTTTGCCGGATACGTTATGAATTGAAGTCAACTCTCGTCGGTTTGTTTGCCCCACACGTATCACTTGTATGTACCATCATCATTGGCAACAGTGTTTGTGCTATTGTGTCCGCATAAAGGGCACTTAATCGTCGGCGAACTCATGCTGGATTTCTCGTTTCCTGCTACCATCCCGATATGTGGTACTCTTGCTATATTTGTACTCTCTCCTCATCAAAGTCTCTTAGCTTAACACTTATCAGTTCTAATATAATAAATAAACTATATATTAATAAATTAATAAATTAAAATATTGAAATAAAGGATAATTCAAAAAGAATAGCACAAAACCTCTATAAGGCAAAATAAACGATCACAGAGTGGATGATTTGATGCCAATTCATGCCGGCCAATCTGCCCCACACTATGTTACTGGAGATGAATTAATGTCGGACTTAAATAGTTAAAGGCTGGTAGAAGCAGGATTTTCGACCTTCTTTTTTTACGGTTACCGGATTTGTAGCAGTGATATTATGTCCAGGGACATTTTTCAGATTATAGACTGCTATCGCAATCTCACTGCACCAGTAGTAGTGGTTCCCACTCAGCTCCTATTGAGTGATGAGATTTAGTAAAATGGCGCCATCATCTCAAAGCAGCGCACTGATGATCCGCATGAAGACTCTGGATTCGCACGAAAACTATCACACAAAATTATGTAGAATTCGCACACAACCTTCGTTTTGTTGACGATACCACTTTTATACAGAAGATGCGGAGAACATGTTTAAAGAGTTTAACGAAGCTGAGGAAAGTGTTGCAACACGAAGAAATCCTCATGGGAAATAAGTCGAGGATTAGATTGCTCTCCGATAACAGATATCTTACGTGCACCTGGCATCTTCAGTGAACTTGAACGAAGACGTAGAAGAAGAACGGCACAGAAAACACGCAGTCGAGAATCGCTATCGAGCTTTCCGAAAAATATCCGTCCTCCGTAATTTAGTGAATTACATCGGAAACAAGGAATGCGAGTCATAGTCTGGTACATAGATTCAGGTAATAGGCATTCGTCATTTATCAGGGTTAGATGTCATGGTCATGTGGGCTATCTTGACTTGTCATTGCTATGCGAGTTAAAGGACTACTGGCTATTTCAGACAATGAGGAGTAAACGGGGGCAAAATGTTATCTTACGTTCTTTGCGGGTAAAAGATGACCACATTCAAAAATTACCGTCTTTCAGTCCAAGGCATTTTCCCCATTCAACAATGGATATTGTGCCGTCATTGTTGGTATCGCAACTCTCCAGAAACGGTTTAATACATGACTCCATGGGAATAACGGGAGCTGTGATTGGGATCAGTTCATGATGTGAGACAGCCTAAAGCGGTTTCACTCAATTAAACTGTCAAATACAACAGAATTATTATTCGCTTTGATCAGCACCTTATCGTGTGGCTTAATGTCCAAATCGCAGAACTTCCAGATCACTGGATAAACATGTCTCTTCTCATCGTCCATTTCGGCTTCCTGAAGTAGTTCCTCCCACTCAAGTTTGTCAAGCTCACGACGCCTCTTCAGTTCTTTCATAACCTAAAAATCGTATGAATGATTCGGGATATGTTACTACAGATATGGAAAGCGTGTTCTTTGTATGATGGTAGTGACTTCAGTTTGTTTGCCTTCTTTATCACTTAGCCGCGTTCAAGCAATATCCTCTTTGGCCAAATACTCGGCTGATGAGATCTCCAGTTCTAGTAAGACAAATCGTTAATCGGCTATCACAACTCACTTGGAAGAGCCAATCGGCCATACGTTCAGGGAACTGTGCCATCAGATCATCAGTACATTCGCTGAGTAGCTTACATTCGCCAAGATATTCCAGGTGGACCTAAACATTCCAGGCTACTTAATTCTCACTGTATTGATGATTAATCATTGGAATAGTGCTGATTCTCCAGCTTGTATCACAACAAATCGTTACCAAGCTATCTAATAAAACGTTCTATACCGCGAGAAGCGCATAGCGTATCGCTTAGAGATGCCAGATAATATTACGGGTACGTTCTTTGGTTGGATCCCTCCCCGGGCCAATAGAGCTTTTGATTCCTCCAAGAACGAAAAATTAGCAACACGACTTTTGGGAAAAAGTTCCGAATGATTCACACTGGCTAGTCATTGCCTGCGGTGAAGATCTGGGAAAGTCCTAGCACAACTATTAATCTATTCCAGAAAGGATCGACTCAACCAGCATTATGAGAAATCAAATCTTCAAGGGGCAACCAAATCCACAGAAATCTAAACCTTCGTGAGAAATGGATCCGAGAGATATGGAATGGAATGGGGAGTGGAGAAATGGAAGTTATAGAAAACTATATAGAAGAAGTATTGGGATCCACACAATATGTGAAATTGTCTCATGAAACCCCTTGGCGTTGATCAACCCCGGAGACATGCGGCATGCATTCGACTTCATTAAGCATTGTTTGAGGTGGTTGGGAAGCATATCTTGACCATAGGGGCGCGTGTAGCGTAGTGATATGAGGTACCTTGCAATACGCATGGGATTGATCCCCAGGTCTAGGCTCACCATCCCCTCCATCCCTCGGGGGTCGACAAAATGCTACCAGACTTGTCTAGAAGGATAGCGGCACTGGCTCGATACAAGAGTAGGCTAGCGCTAGTCACTGTAAAGACCAAATATGCATTCAGTCACCTCCAATGATGCTTAATGAAGTCGAATGCATGGCGCGTCCCTCACGGATTGATCACCCCAGAGAGCTTTCTTTTCATCTAGCCTCTACAATAACTTGTGGTGGCCTATCGATGTATAGAGCCAGTGCTGCTATCCTCCGGGCAGGTCTGGTAGCAATTTGCCAACCCCGTGGGATTGGAAGGAGTGGTGAACCTGAGATGCGCGATCGAAGTCACGGGTATTGCAGAGCACCTCTAACCACTGCGCTACACGCGCCCCTTACAAACCATACAAATTAAAATGAACAAATAAAAGAAAGGCCAAGCTTTAAGTACCTATGGCTGTGCGTTAATAAAGTAGAATTACCTTAGCGTGAGATTTTTTCTCACAATGTTTGGAACCCTTCTTGCAAAGACAACGTTCACGGTAGAGATCGCACAAGGAAGTGAACGTCTCGTTGTTATTGGCACAGACCTGAAATTCATTAGATTCCTTTCGGAAACCTTTCGGATAGTTTTTCCTTGCATCATTAGGTTGCTTTGCTCTCCGGTTCATTAGTATCTAATACGGTAATCTATAAAGCATTCCGTAATAGAAATGTATAGTTAGATAGTTCTTTCTCTGTGTTCTTTCCATAGCACTTGGATAGTTCTTTAAGATCTTTAAGGTAAGTATTTTGCCATGGATTACGTAAATCGTTGTGCTCTCACCTTATCCATTGGATCACCGTCAAGTTCCGGACACTTACTGATGCACTCACAATGTGGTTCATTATTTTTCCCGACTATACACTCCTTTCCCCAACCACATATGTGATCTTCACATGGATTCCTCGCTGGAGACGTTGCTGAAATTCTTAATTTGGTGCTGAACACATAAAGATGGAGTAACTAACTCCAAAACAATAAAGATAATATGGTCTAGATGGTGCCGCTGATCTGATAAATTCCCACTCTGATCGCGTTCCCGGTCAACCAAGATCGACATCAGATCCATTTCTCCGTGACGGTGAAGAGAAATTATGATACTGGGTAATTTAGAGGAAAAGGCTGTTTCTATTGAACATGTTCATTCGGTTCTCGGTGTGAAATGACAGCAGCACAGTTTGTAAAGTTGTCTAGAAAAACGTTGACGATGATCATCTTTCAGTGTTTCTCATTTCACATTACACTATCGGACAACTTGCTGGATTTGTTTACTACGTGGTTTAGCTACGTGCTTTCAATCAATACGGCTCTTATGTGTTGTATAACTGGGGCGGTTATTTGTGTCTAATGTGTATATATGTGTTTGCGGGCGGGAGGGCGGGTGTGTGTGTGTCTGTGTGTCGGTGTGTGTATAAATGTATGTATGTGCATATGTACATGTGTATGTACGCATGTATGCATTTACGTCTGTATGTGTGTATGTAAGTGTGTATGTAAATATACATATACATATATATATTATAGATATGAGCCCATGTGTGTTCATACATGTATATATGTATGTGCGTAAATTCTTGTATACATGTGTGCCTATATATTACCCATGCCCGCATATAAGTACATAATGCATATATATATATATATATCCTTCGGCTGCTCAGACACAGTCATTTGATTTAATTTGGAGGTAAAAATGTCTATTCTGTGAAAAATAAACGCTGCAGTAGACGAACGACGTTCGACGGTCAACGTTGCCACTTTCGCCATTGGTCGATATGACTTGAGCTATCGAGGTGACTTTTCCCTTCGAAATTCCGAAAATTCAAATTAAAAATGGGGAGGGCTCTAATAATTAGGAAACAAAGACGATGTGTCAATGAATAAACAGAGTTTGCTCAAAAGTCTGTAGAAAGATCGCAGAAATTGCCATCAGATTTCGTTCAGAATATTTTTGGTAATCGTGGAGAATCGCTGGCTTTTTGTTTCCCAGGGAAAACGCTTTTATCTTATAATCGCAACAGTGGTCCAGAAAAAAGGTGCCCAGTTAAGCTACGAAAGGCGGGAAATTTTTGGAATATTTTTTGCGAGTTCTTAATCTTCGGAAAAAACAAAGATCATGTGGTGCTGCTGCCTTAGTGATAGATACTCTAGGAAATCTACAATTTTTACAATAGCTTTCTACAGAATTCTTTTCTCAGCCATCGATTCTTGAGAAGCACTGCCAGTATTCTTTCGAAGCATTTATTAGGAGGATTCAGTTAAAACATGGAGATCTCGGGCATATGTTCTTCGAAAGAAATGCCACTTAAAACATGCTCTTCTCACGGTGTACTGAGGACGAAGCTGTCAGATTTTCACGACCTAGTGACGATGATGCCAAAAACCTTCACATATTTATGACCCTCATACAATGACGGGATGGATTTATATTGGACGAAAAGCTCTGAACAATCGACTTATGTCGTCAGCAGCTCGAATGGTCAGCTGTTGTAAGACGACGACGGGTCACCAGGAAAATACTGAGGAAAGGCCGGAGGGCGACACGACGCGGCTGTCCTCATCGACAGGCGGATGCGGGTGAGAATTCAGCGCCATCATCCAAATCGTGTCGCTGGATACTCGTACGGACCAAAGCTTCTTTGATTATTGATCGACGTTTCGACAAATTCCGTACGGATTGGGCTTTTGCTTAACGATGATACATTCGACTGTATTAGTGTTTAGTAGACCTTTTCGTAGGGGCTAGAGGATTTAAAGCAGCGATATGCAATAGGGATCATATTCACATGCAGCATACCTATAAAAAGAGGCGTTTTTTAAAATATTTGGTGGTAGATGATAATAAATGGGAGATAGTCAGGTTCTAAATAAATAGGCGGTGCCAATAGGCAAAGCCAATAAGACGAGAAGCGGGAGATCGGTGGGTTTTAGTAAATCACAGTAAGGCCAAGCATGCACTCAATCATTTCTATGATGTTTAATAGGGCTGGAACATGTGGTGTACCAAGGAATTATTCAAATCGAGTGCGTTATTCTTCAATTTTTCTACAAATATGATTCGAGGTTCGATTTTTTGGTTACTGGTTTAGTCATAGTGAGCCCCGAAAAGACGCCAACGAATTTTGCGACACATTTGGCCCTAGTTTCCAAGTGCATTAGAATTTGTTAGGTGAAGCCAATGAATCACTCGTTCTTGTCGGATCGCCCTTCAAGAGCCTCTTAAATTTATGGGTTAATCTGGAATACAAAGAGTTTCTCGAACTATTAGAGATATCTCGACGTGGAAGATATTTTTGTAGAAATCTGCGCCACAGAAATTCTAAGTGGTGAGTTGAAGAAGGTAAAAGAAGAATGAAACAAAGAGGGAGAGAGAGAGGGAGAGAGAAAGGACAGAAAAAGCAGTGAAATTTGAGGAATATTCCTAAGCACTTGGTAGGAAGGGATTACGGTTTAAAT
Organism: Angiostrongylus costaricensis; assembly: GCA_900624975.1. Lineage (NCBI taxonomy): Eukaryota > Metazoa > Nematoda > Chromadorea > Rhabditida > Metastrongylidae > Angiostrongylus > Angiostrongylus costaricensis. The sequence goes on from UYYA01004451.1 coordinate 94,336, forward strand.
GGAAACTAACTCACGCTTCTTTGCTGGAGTGGCATCTTCTATTTCCTGCTCTTCATCGATATTCTCTAGAAGACTCTCAAGCTCGTCGAGATCACTCTTCTGTTAAGAAAAGAAAAATTGTCATTACACTGCGGAATTTTTGCATAAGCTCTTTAATAAAATAAAAGGAAGGTAGACCTCGGTCCGAAGTGATTTGAAAAACAAACCCCGTTTCTAGTGCAAATCTTGTTCCTTGTAAGTAAACTAGTGAATATACCCAAATATACGGTTGCAGTTGCCCGTAGGTAGGTTATTAGTAAAAATAAGAAGAAAAAACCTTATTAAAAGTGCACAGTTCCTAACATTACCCAAGTTAATTGAGTCTGTGAGGTGCAGAGAGGTGGAGGCTTTTCTGGAGTGCGTTGGAGTTACTTGATCATTAACGAGATTGAAAGGGATACCAGTAATAGTAGCTGAATGGTGCATCCACTTTACTATGACAATATGTTAGCTTTTATTCAATTACACTAGGTTGATTTTTGATTCCCTACTTCGTCTTTCTGTCAGTTTAGTAACTCTTCAAAATGAACGTTTAGGTTCTTTAGATACCGAAGTTTCAGGTGGTCTAACACACTACCAAAAACAACTCGACAAAGCTCTTACAAACCTAAACTATGCCTATACGCCCATTTGGTGTCGACTGTAAAGTGATAAATGCAGAGACAAATTATCGAGACGGGATACTGTGGCTAAAGGGCGGAGCTACTATAATGTGGATGCATTTCTGCATTGTGCGTTCAAATTTAACCGTGTGGTGATATTAGTGATGGTAAGGTCGTAAAAGGCCGTTGAGTGGTAAGCTTTGGCCGATAGTGGTGTTTTCCTAATAAAAGGCAATACGGTACGCGCGATTTATGCTTGATAGACGACGTTCACTGTGAACTTTGAGCGCATTTTGTTAGGCTCTGGTATCGATCCTTAATAGATCGGCTTTATCTTACAGATCGAAGTATGATATATGGAGCTGAAGCTATATGAAATGTCGCAAATGCGTTTAATAGTATCTGAAATGAGCGTGATTCAGCAATGCTTCGGCGATTGAATGCTACTGATTGTGGATAGATAAGAATTTGTAATCGCTAATGGAAGAGATTCTCATGAAACGTACAACGATATCTACAGTAGTACCTTTGAACCGACGATAGCAGTCGTCGCAACGAGCAAGAAGACGAGTAGACAAGTCCGCATCGTGGCAGCGAGTGAGTGAAGCAAGCACTCGACAGGAATCGGACCCGCCCCCATAGGCGATCATGGCGGCAGCAGAAGCCGCCACCAGGGCAGCATCCGGAAGCCATCGTCCGGGATTCAATGAAGCGATCTCGATCTCTAATAGTTTTCTTCCAGTCTCATCGTTTTTCCTACAGGAGACCTTAGCTATATGAAACAAGAGGCGCTGTCCTCGGCTATTAATTGAACAGTGTAAGGATGCCGATTGGAAGTTTTTCTTTGATTTTCTGCATCACATAATGTACAAAGCAGCGCTAATATTGTACTTTTTGGATATCAGCAGTGAATCCAAACGTCTCTAGCCATTCTCGTACGTGTCGTTTCCATAGTACTAAAAATGTACTTTTCGCAATTCTACTTCATCTTATTCACCGGATCCTGTTTAAGTAATTTTGTGATGACCTGACGTTCTTTGCTTATTCAGATAATACATAAGTAAGTGAATAAGTGTGAAATGAATCCGGGTAGTGTAAACATGGTAGTTATGTTAGACAAATACTCATTGATTGGTCGTTGGGCCTGGCAATCGTATCCTCGAACATTCATAGGCTTGTTGGCGATCAATCCACACGTCCGTTAGTCAGACAATGATGACATTAATCTAAACAATCACAAACTCGTGATACTAGCGTTCTTCTTGATGGCTAGACTACTGTAGTTGTTTGTCTCCTAGGTGTGTTGTGTTGCTAGTTTAGTGATGATGCTTAGAATAGATAAAAAGCATAATCTATAAGAGGCACAACTATATGTGTAATACTTACTTGAACTTACTTGAATGGCCCCTCCTCGCTAGTTGTGTGGGCGCCAGCATAATCTCCATTTTTCGGAAATTTGCTGGTGAAAACATGGTGGTTGTCTGGAATCCCGAGGTCAGCCTGGCCAAACTGTGCCCCAGGTCTTCACCACCACAGGCAGTCCCAGCCCTTGTGGAACAGAGGGAGATTTGCCACCATGCGATTTTGACACCAGCACGGTGGCGGATCTTGGTATTCGTTTACTCTTAGCTAGGCTTCCTGATGGAAACGCTGGTTTCCTTCTTAGTTCGGGAGACCCTTCTGGGAGGAGGAATCCTCCGTTGTATATCGCAGTCCGACACCCAGGAACACCTCCCAGCCACGATGAGGCGGTAAACCGCTAGGAGGAGGGAAGAATCGCTAAGTAAAATGTTGGAGGCAAAAAACTCGCTATCTTTTAGTGCTTCCTATTGCATTCACCTTTACGTTTAAGGCAAGTCTTCATTTTTGAAAAAAGTTCGACTGACGAAAAACAAATACTCTCACACCTTCCGCCATCCTGTGGAGTTTGGTTGGGAATTCATGTCCGACTTTGAGTTCCATTTTTCTTGCATATCTTTTATCAACAGTTTTTTTCTCGAATAATTTGCGATTATATTTAATTAAGAAGATCATTTTGGGCAATTTCGTGTAGCATAATTGAATTACAATACAAATTGGGTTCTTGACACATTTTAGCCGTTAAAGTCTCAAGTGTAAAGATGGTAGTTTCGACTAAGCAACATTAACGAGCTGTGATGCCAGAAAGGAGTTAACGAACGCGCAGTGAAACGTTTGTTCGAGAAACTTCGTAGTGACGCAATCTGCCTTAAAGATGAGATAGGTCACAGATGTCCTTTATTGACGGTCAACTGAAGGCTTCCGTGAAGGTAAATGCATGTTCGAGAACCTGCAGGAGAACTCGCTATAAGTATCTCAACTATTTTGGAGCATTTAAAGAATATCGAAAAGTCGAAGAAGATCAAAAAATAGAAGCCGTATGAATTGGCAGCCGATAGCATTACCGGCCGCAGGGCACATTTAGTGGACCCGACGCTTCCAGAGATAGAACGAGATGGACTACGAAATTTTGCCTCATCCACCTCTATAATCTCAGTTGAAGGAGCGTGACACCTAATTTTCAATCGCATTTTGAAGGTGCTCTACTAACTGACTTCAGTTACCTTGAGTTACCTTGAACTTTCAAGAGTGTGAAGAAAGTGAAATCTGATGAAGCCTCAACTGTTGTGAACAATTATTAGTTTGGTGCTTTAATGTATTTTCTAGCAGTAGAATATTTTTTTTAGTTCCTTTAACCTGTTTCCATATTTTGTCAAAAGTTAAACTTTTTTTTTTACCAATTTTGAGCCTTGCCATTTTAGATGTCAAAAAAGAATTCCCGTCAAATCTTCTTTTATGAGTTCAAACTCAGTCGTAATGCAGCAGAGACGGCTTGAAACATTAATGCAGTTTGCGGTGAAGGTAGTGTTGGTGAATTAACAGTGGGAACGCGGCTACGGAAATTCGGATCCCGTGATTTCGATCTCGATGATAAGGAAGGCGGCTTGCGGGTGTTCTAAAGAATTTGACAATGACGAATTGAAGGCACTAGTGAAAGAAAACACGCGAACAACTGCTCGAGAACTTGCAGAACTACTTAGTGAACTATAGGAACAATCACAGGATTGCTAAGATCATTGCAAAACTCCAGACCGCAGGTGCCTGCGGTGGGGAACGGACGCGCGCTATTGTCCTTTCCGGGAAGTAACGCGTACACCACCATACCGTACGAGTTCTTTGTTTCGTCTGTCTCTCAGATAGTTCGATCTGTGCCGTCAGCAATCACCCGTCAACGTGATTGATCTAGGAAACCCACATTGGCATTGAACGCAGTTAAGCTGGGGCTGTAGTTGAATTCACAATGTTTACTTTTTTATTACAATATTAATAAAAAATAAAAATGGTAACAATGTTACAAAGTAAGCGAAATACAACCACAACGTTGCTGAGATATTTGCAAAACTCTGGACCGCAGGTGTCTATGGTGGGGAACGAACGCGCTATTGTCCTTTCCGGGGAGTAACGCGTTCACCACCACACCATGCGGGTCCTTTGTTTCGCACGTCTCTCAGCTATTTCTATCGATCTTTTTGCCACAGCAATCACCCGTCAGCGGGGTTGATCTGGGGAGCGCAAATCGGCATAGAACCCAGTTAAGCTATGGCTGTAGTTGAAATCACAATGTTTAACGTTTTGTTTTCTGCCTTCCATAATTTTCATGGCAGGTTACTAAGTAAGCGAAATACAACCACAACGTTGCTGAGATATTTGTTACATGTTACAAAGTTAATGTTACAAAGTGTTTACAATGTTAAACCGTTTTGAAGTGTGCTCTTATACGCGCGCATCAAAAACGACCCTCTTCTTGATCAAATTGTGACGTGTGACGAGAAGTGGATTCTGCTCAACAACCGGCGACGTTCAGATCAATGGTTGGATTGCGATCAAGCTCCACAGCATTTTCCAAAGCTGAAATTGCGGAGATTTACCATCATACGACTAGTTTGATACCAGGACGGTGGTGGATTCTGGTACTGGTTTACTCTTAGCTAGGCTTCCTGATGGAAACATCTGTAATAGTTTGAAAAATAGTGGATTAACTAGAAAGAGCATTTAAACAAGGTATCTCATCTAAGAAAATCATTTCTTTTTTCCTTGGTATAGAAACATATTGCATTAGCTGTCTCAAAGTTCCCAGGATCGACTTTCTCTTAACCTCAGCATTGGAATATGAATGTGTCGTTTTCTTGTTCAGCAATCGTGAGGTTTTTAAACAGCATACATTTACTTCCATAAAAACACAATACAATACAACGCTAGCTGACGTTTCGGCAGTATCGCCTTCTTCAGAGCCTGGAAGGGTATACTGATATACAATCTACTAGGCGAAAGGCTTCATTAACACTTACACAAAGACGAAAGGCTCTTTGGTAATTACACGATCAACAACTTCTCGAAAAACCCACCGCTTTTTCGTGACTTCCAATGAGGAAGTTTAGAACAGCTGATTATAGTCGCATGTGGTTGACGACTGCACCATCCCACATCAAAAATCGATGCGAACGTACGGGATCAGGTCGCGTATGACCTCCGGGCATTCGTCCCTGCTATTCATTGTAGGGTTTTTGGCATTGTCTCAAGTCTCAAAGTCTTAGAAGACGTAAAGACAAGCCAAATTTTCAGTGTGGGTTTTGTATTTTGATATGGAAGCTACTGATTTCTGTAAGAGATCCATATCCATAGGGAGATGTGAACGAAGAAATCGATTCCTCGTCTTGGCGCGATCAACATCGAGAACTATCCGAGAATTTCTAGAGATCTGCATCCTTTCCCAGTCCTTGAAGAAAGCTCAACTGCTGCAAATGCTCTAACATAAGCTCACTCTTGTCTGTTGCAATGAGCGATATTGAAAAAATTGGCCGGGTTGTCATCCTACAAATTCATTATAGATTCCTAGTGAAGTTATTCCACGGCAGTGTTAAGTCAATCTCTTCTTAGCAGAAGGCTATATATATATATATATATATATATATATATCCTCCCAACGGTTTACCGCCTCATCTTGGCTGGGAGGTGTTCCTAGGTGTCGGGTTGTGATGTACAGCGGGGTGATTCACGCTCTGGCAGAGCCTCCCAAGCTGAGAAGGGGTACCACCGAGAAGTCCAGCTAAGAGTAGAGTAAGAGTAATTCAATACCAGGATACTCCACCGTCCTGGTGTCAAACTAGTCGCGTGGTGGTATATCTCCCTCTGATCCACAAAGGCTGCGACTGTCTGTGGTGGGGAAGGCATGGGGGAGACTTTGGCTAGGCTGACGTCGGGATACCAGGAAACCACAATGGCTTAACCAGTAAATCTACGAAAAATGGTGATTATGCTGAGGTGCGCACAACCAGTGAGGACGGACCGTTCAAGTATCAAGCATACATTTATACATATATATATTTTCTTTGCAACTCTCTTATAACCTTTTTGCGACCTTTGTATTTGTAACTTTATATATTTTCGATATTGAGACTGTTTTATAAACGTCCGACCTTTGAAGCTTTATGTGACTTTTCTCAATTTATACCATTTACTCTACTCATCTGATTTTGGCGCTTTCCAATGTCGTCGGAGCCTAAAGGGACCACGTCAATGGGCAATATTCGGTCAAACACTTTGCCGTTCTTACGTTGTCGAATGCGATTCCATGTTTCCAACAGTAAAATTTGCGTCAGTCTCTATTGCCTTATTATCACTAATTGTCAGGTACTAACTGGTAGGCTTTGCTCGTCCCAGCGATATGAAGACCGTGAGATTTTTTTTAATAGGGTCCTCTAGTTTTTTTACCTACTAAAACTACAGCTCTGCTCTCCCAAGATTCTAAGGACAAAAAATCCCTCAAGTGGTGACCAAATCGATACGCGAAGAATCTCCTGGACTGCAGACACAAAACAATAAACTAAGTCAAAGAAGTGCTGTCATGTGGGCGAAAGCGTGAATTCAGACCATATAAATAAGTAAATGAATAAACAGGAACTTCTGCTTTTTCGCAAAAGTTGTGCAGGTGTAGTTTCGTGGATGTATCCTGGAAGGTGACTGCATATTCAGTGTGATTATTTAGCGGGCGTACTTTGATGGAAGATGTTTTCATTTTTAGAAGTAGTAACTTCATATAACCTTCTGCTTCACATTTAATTTACTACAGGCTTTTAACAAAGTTTTAAGCTTTGATTTCTCGATGAAAAATCTTTGATTTTCGTTTACTTTCCAAATAGAGTGCATTTTACAGAATTACAGGTTACAAAAAATACTGTAGCATTACAGTATCGATGAATAGTCGTATGTCCTGAAATTTTTTTTTGAGTCTTCAAATGATACCTTTATTTCTTATTATAAACGATAGAGCAAGCATCGTAGAGGTTACTGAATGCAATTTTAGTCTACATCGATGACCTGAGTTGGACTTCCTGTGCATCAGGACAATTTTCTCGTCCCTTTAGACAAGTAAGGGGCCAATTTACTGACCTAGGATGGTTGGAGAGCTAGGTTAGCACAAGGAGTGGGATCGAACTAAAGACCATGTGTTCGTTGCTTAGCATATCTAACGATTGCTCTACACACTGCCCAGTTCTTATTGTGCAAGGCATGGACATTCATATGTTTGTTTCTCCTCTCCGCCGTCGATTTTTCTTCGTTTCGACGTTCATATTTTAGTTTCTGTCTTGACAGATACTTAAATGTGTTACATCAGAAAGTAAAAAAAACATTCTTGCTGTTGGCGCAAAAGTTTTAGGCTTAATTGAAGGCCGTTAGATTGCAATTTACAGCGTAAGTGAGGCCGTTGAGTCTTTGTAACACCAGAAACTCTGACGTTACCACAGTTTCGCCTTATTCACTAGTCCCAGATGGTGGCAATGGAATGTGAAAACAAATCTCTCGTTATTGCGATAAGAAAAACTGACACTTGACCACATGTGTTCCGTACGATGCCTCACTAGACGGAAACCACATCAAACGGGGATTGTTTCTTTTCGGATCTGTAATTCGTTTAGATTCTCTGGAAAAGTTTCTCGGATTTTCTCGTTAATTTCGTTTAATTTTTTTAGCTGAACAGGTAGCTTGCTTCCAGTTGGTCGGCATCAAAACTGTTCATAGATAATGATTGTTTAGTTTTTCGCTGACACTGAAATAAATTCTAACGTTACAACGACGACTACGAATATATACTGACTTCCTGGAGGGGATTTACGTTCAGTTCCGATCCCATTACTTATTTATTTATTTGTTTTTTAACCCATATTGAGGACATTCTATTCGGAAGCTTTACACGTTTAAAGTCGATTACTTTTCACAAATTTTTCCTATGAGACAGAAGATTTCACTAGGCGAACGAGAGCTCTCTTAAGAGTGACAATGAAGCAAGCCATTCAAAGAACCTAAGAACGGAGTGTGATGAGTTTATCGCTTTCTTGAAAAAAGAACATTTGACTCTGACCCTCGTTGTCTTGACCATTGCAGAACGAGACCCTCCAGGACATTCATTCCTACAAACTCTACTTTTTTTGTTTTTAAGTGGTCAGGTCGACTAATCACAGGAGCTGCGTTGCAGCCCTGCAAGTGTTCAAGTGACGAGGCAGCAAGCCTCTTGCTGATCCACAGGGTGCGCGACCGCAGGTGGTGAAGACCTGTCTTCGCCATGGCACGGCTATCTCTGTATATCGGGAAGAACCGTATTCGACTAGTTTAGTGTGTAAATGAGATCAGAATCGAATCTGACAGATCTTCAAGCTACAGATGAACTTGGAATCGAGGATCACTTCTGGAAATGAGGATTTCAAAGCAACGAAACGAAGAGAAGAGGTGCTGCTATACGTAATATATGCAAAGATCTGAACACATATCCAAATAGACAATCTTATATTCAGAAATTACTCCTTTCTGTCTATCTCCGATATGTTTCAGTGAGTTAGTCTTGATTAAGTGAGCTTCAACTCTACTACATTTAGGCCATAGATTACTTTGCCTTTCAGGGCGATAACTTCAACAAAGCTCTTAAGAAGTCATTGAAGAAACTGAAGTTTCTGCATTGTACTATTTAGCCGGCAGAACAAATCGTGTTTCTATTGGTATTTGGTATTGATGAATTGAGGATGCTGCCGCTATAGCCTGAATTGCTCGTCGGTTGCTAAGTATAAAACGGTGTTGTCTCATTGTTTAAGAATTAACAAAACCTTACTTATCCACCTCCTTAGCGTATTAACCATGGAGTGAAATGTACAATAAGTGTGAATTAAGTTTTAAAAAAATTGCATTCTTTTAGTCCGATCCAGAAGTGCAAAGGCATTACTTCATTTTGGTAACTAAGTGACGTAACAACATGGTGCTAGTACGATTTCGCCCCGGGCCAACCAAGCCTCTCATCCCTCGGGGGTCGCGAAATTGGTACTGGACTTGTCCAAGAAAAGAATACTCTCTGCAGCCCAATTGCGAATGCTCCAGCCCTCCTATCTTTGGGCTCACGGAAAATACTTTCGACCGGCATTCTACGACTTCCAAGATGAAATCCTCAAGCAGCAGCTAAAGCCACACGTAAAAACTTGGAAGATTGCGAATGATGGATGGGAGGAAACGAATCAAATGTCAGAAATGCTGGGATCCGCACAGTACACTTGAAGACGGGTCACATGAAATAAAATAAAAAGTAAAAAGTGACGCAATAAAAGTAGAACGAGGGAAAAGCTATGGAACACACAACTTATTTTTTGCGATAGAGTGCGACAAGAGAGAAAGAGATGAACAACGTTAGCTTGAGTGATGCTTGAACTTGCAGCTGTTTTTGTTCCTTCAGAAAAATGATCCTATGTTGCTTTTCCTAATTTTCGACATAAATATTGAGTGATAAACTTAAAATTTAAACCTCACCCTACTTAGTACCAATCAATTTCGTCTATTCTGACAAATGGGGTACTCCTTCCTAGTTTATGAACATCATCGAGTCAGTGTTTACCATAACCGATTCCTCATATTCGAAGCCACTTTTTAACTAATTTTTTTCTGGTTTTCAAATTTAATCTATTATTTTCATCTTCCTACTGAATAGAATTTGCTACGATATCAATGGTTCTAAAATTCTCAAGGCTACTGAAAGGTACCCCTTAATCTGCTTGCGAACTAGGCCATTACGCCTGTCCATGCTAAATATACCATGGCAGGATTGTCGATGAAATAAAAGAGTTAGAATTTTAGAGTTAGAACTAGCTGAGAGACTAGGAGACGAAGGACTCGCTTGGTGTGGTGGTGAACGCGTTATCCCCCGAAAAGGGTAATAGCGCGTTCGTTCCCCACTGCGGACAATTGCGGTCCCGAGTTTTGCAAATATTTCAGCATCACTGAAAAGAGTTAGAGTTAAAGTTACGAAGAGCTTCTCATTTTATCACCTCCATTGCCATCACTCAATCACAAGCTAAACACTGCATGGTTTGCTTTAAGACTGGCAATCAATGAAACTTTTTCTTCCACGACATTTAGAGGACACCAGGTTAATTGATTGGATGAAGCCCTCTATCGAATTGGGAGTCTCATTGCTCCAGTCATTAAGTGAACATTCGCGATCCATCGTCTTTCTGAACTTCTTTCCGCCAGCGCGTTTTCCGTAGGTTTACAGTGAATGCTGGTAACTAATAAACATCCAAAGCCATTGATAAATGAAGTATATTAGTCGATGTCCTGGATATTTGTGATTTGTGTAAGCTGAGAGCTGATGATGAATGTGTGGTGCTTGTGACACAACTCAGCATTGATGAAGTATCTCGGCATCAATGTCGACAACATCATGTAACATTACGCCAGACCAGGTGGTGATGAACGGCATTCGGAAAAACAAACTGTACGCGTTAACTGTCATGTACCGGTCGTTGGAATGATACGCATTGATCAATGCCGCACCCACTAATCAATAGTCAGTCTCCCTGCCATAATGGTGCCTTCCTGATCTTATCAAGGATCAGTTTAGGTGACCGCTATATAATCACTGTAACAAAATAACAATTGTTGACATGTTTCATCTTTTATTTAATAACAGCTATATCGTAGATCGTCGCATGCGTGTCGATAATAACTGATCGGTGTGGGCCAGGGTTAGATTACTAATAGAGAAAGTAGAACCTCATTCGTAGTTCGTGCTTGAAGAACATACCGCAGATTACACTGTGCTTGTACTCTCTGTAAGAAAAGAATCTGATGATCATTAAATGATTATAATCCACCAATTAGTGAATACATCGATGACGATTACAAGGCAAGGGGACGGGTAGAAGAGCTTTGAGAATCCCACTACATATAAATGCGATTATACATGTTTTCTATCATTTTATTGGACCTCCCAACGGTTTACCACCACATCGTGGCTGGGAGATGTTCCTGGGTGTCGGGCTGCGATGTATAGCGAGGGGATTCATCCCCTAAGCGGAGTCTCCCAAACTGAGAAAGAGTCCGACGTTTCCATCAGGAAGCCTAGCTAGGAGTATAGAGAACATTCTTTACGAATATTGGAATGTTCTCTATGTGAATTAATTATAACCTTATGTCAAACATTTTCGAAT